>JACJUY010001780.1:18071-61204 GCA_014220935.1 Platorchestia sp. MABIK
GATGGAGCTGGACTCCGAAACGTTTTCGATTTTGTTTTTTCTCAATTTGAGTAAATATGACTAGTTTATTAGCATTTTCTTCGCTTTTAAATTTCTATTAGCATTGCGATTCAAGCAAAGTGACAAATTTTTTAGACTTATATTTAAAAGTTATATGTACGTCCACCCAATCGTGCATTTGGCCACATGATATTTTATAATTAAAAAACAGAATAATTTTGAAAAAAGCGAACTCTAAGCGTGAAAGAATTATAATAATGTCATCAATTCCTTTTCTTACAAGCCGTCTCGAAGAAATAACATCCTCTGTTGAAAAGTTATGATTACCTTTATGAGCAACGACCACAGATTCGTGCATTTATGATTTATCTATCTTAAGAATTGTACTGCATTGGAAGACAGATCTGAACAGCACTTTATAACAACCAAGAACTTGATTGAGAGTTTAGGCCACTTCATCGTGCAATTGATCGCATGATAATTTATCATTGAAAAACAGAATAAATTGAATGAAATGAACTCTAAACATGAAAAAATAATAATAACGTCATCAATTTCTACCTTTACAAGCCGTGTCGACGAAAGGATATCCCTGGGTAAATAGCTATAATAACCATTAGGAGCAACGGCCACAGTTCCTTGCATTTATGATTTATCTATCTGACCAATTGTACTACAATCGAAGCCTGATCTCAACAGCACCTCATAACAGCATAGACTTCATTTATTGAGAGTTCAATGCTAACTCTAACTAAAAACAGGGTCAATTTGGCAAAGCTTTATTTTCTGATCTATTGCATCTAAAAACACAAATCTAGTATCAATTGAAATCTAACATTTTCCTCTAACTCTTACAAGTGTCGGAGCGGAGCGCCTTGACATTGTCATGAAGCAGTATTTATCTCCGTTCAAAGTATCTTATAGAGCTAATAATGTTATCTTGCATTGCTGATTTTCTCAGTATCCGCAGTCTCCTTTGTGGGGCTCCTTCAGCGAGATTTGTTATTTTTACCTAATAGAAAAAACTTTCATTTGACAGTGTACACTCGTCACCCAGCTTGGGCGTGAGCTAAGTCAACTTTCAACTTGTCAGTTGAATTCATGAAAGCAGCGTGTGCGCTAAATACTATTAGTTGATTGTTTATACTATAGTCTTGTTTAACATCTGAACTTTGTTTCAAACGTAGAATTAGGAGAAAGATTTTGCTACTTATTTCATTGCATTTTTTCAATTACAGACTAGGTAAATTAAAGTCTAAATTTCCACTAAATTTCTAGCTTCGTCCATATAGTTACACCCCGTGAGAACCCCTGTTTTAGGGTGAGTTTGATCTTTCTTAGTGTTCGAAATGATTGAGTATTACTTGCGTTCGGGATTACTCTTGCGTTATTTCACATTTAATGCAACGTACTTTAATTGTAACTCCTTGTAATATATAAAATAAAAAATCGGACTTGATCTTTACAGGTTACGGTTTGAGGACGAAATTAGATTTAATCCTTATCACCCTGCCTGGCTTGTCTTAAAACGGACTTAACCCCCACACGTTCCTTTCTGAACAAGTTTGAAGCCTAATATTGCTATCATGACTTTGTCCTGGTGGAAGATATTATCTTGAAGATCATGGCATAAATGGGATGAATTCAACAGGCAAATGATGGTTTGAGCGTGTTCACTCTTTTCATACGGTACAAATATATTGTTTATACTTATTTCAACTCTGACATTCTGAGGCATTCCTCGAGATAGCTTTCAGCGACGACGACGATGACCCATTTCTTAATTTTTAGGTGCATCATTAACGTCAAAGAAAGAGTGATTCCTTAATTTCCTTAATTTCTACCTTTTTCAAGGCTTTGTTATGTTTTGGCTATTATCTAGAGCCCCACTATTTTAGAAAACTGCCAAAAATCTGTCTGCAGTAATAGTATAACTATAATTTGGTCTATAAAGAAGCCTCTATTCGAAGAAATGACGTCTTCGATATTTTACAACGCCAACCTAAATTTTTTTTTAAACTTGATTTCATCCCATTTTCAATAGTTATTATTGCAACGCGTAAATTTATTTACAATTTCGTTCACCTGTTCGACAACTTGGGCCATTGTTTTTTTTTACTTTGTCATTTACCTATGTAGACTTAAAATAGGGATTGTATTGGCATAAAAAGTTTCAAAGTGTCATTTGGCCCATTGTGTAGTTACATATAACAAGTGTGACAAGACTTGTACAGACGAGAGTTAAAGTTACAAGAGCAGCTTGGCTCTGCCGGAAAATTTATGTGATCAAAGGGAACCTTGGGGAACCTTGTGGGCAAGCTTCTAGCCTTTAGGGTGGGAACGCGAAATGAGCTCTTATAATAGCTCTGATGTCGGTAAAAGGCATGTACAAAAAACATTTCCATTCATTTCTTTTCGATGAGGTTTTCTCAGTCGGTCTCAATTTTGTACCGACGTATTTTTTCTTTATTGTTACTGAATAAATTGTTGAAATTTGTCACGTTTTATTTTCTTGTTTACATATCTACCTGAAAAGTGAACTAATCATTGCGAATATTTGACTACGGAATGGCATCCCATAGTTTGATTTTCAAATAGATGCGTTGAAACGTTCCTGCCGAAGTGTTGTGTAGTTTCTTTTAAACATAACTAGAGGTTCATTTCGCTGTAGCTGCAAACTACAGTTTCAGTAGCTTTAGACTAAAAAGGCAGGAGTCAGGAAACTCTGGAAAGCACGTATAAGTGTAATGGGCGGCTGCCGGTTACAGCCATCCTCTCAAAACAAGCCGTGCCCGGAAGTCAGACAAGAGGCGCGTAACAATACCTTCCGGAGCTCGCAAGAGGCGCTTAACAACAGCTTCCGGAGCTTCTACTCACAAAACCAGTGCCATATTAGAACGACGCATATTTTGATACACAACACGAAGATACTGTGATGATGAGGTGTGCATGACATACTCCGCAAATCGTAAACGCTAATCAAAAATAGATAAACGAAAATTGATTTATAGAACTCTTGCACCGCTATTTATAAAACGTAAAATGTATATGAAGAAAGCTGAAAAAATTGAAAATTGATTACTCGTTCACCTGATATTGCGATCTGTAAACTGACAAACTTTGCGCAGACTGGCGTATTATTTACCTGTGTCAGTGGGAAAAATCACTTATCGGTTTAAATGAGCAAGGTACGAAAAAAAATTCGAGTTAGTCTACACAAAAACCGCGAAGTATAGACTACCTTACATTCTCGAGTGCGACCCAACAGAGTCGAGTGCAAGCACACACCCCACAATTATTGTCGAGTACGAGCTATGAAAGTAATTGCATACAACCACTGTTATTACAATCATCGCCAATACAACCACTGTCATTACAAGCACTTTTATTGTAACTATCGTCATTACAACCACGGACATTACAACCACACGTCATTACAACCACCGTCGTAACAACCACCATCATTACAACAACCGCCATTGCAACCACCATCATTGTAATACCAACACTAGACTGGCACTGGCATCAGGCTGTCATCTACATCACAATGAGAGAGGAACTGCAACTCTGCAGCGAACTCCTAACTGCAGATTAGGCTACTTATTCGACTACAAATCAAATACGCCCCGTGATCTGAAAGTAGACGCCAGAGTTTTCACGACCGTAGAAAAGTTAAAACTTCAATGAAAAATGAGGAGTTTCGTGTTGTGTTCATAGAGTTTAATTTGAGTAAACATGCCAAATGTTGACAGCTGAATTGAAGAGTTTGAATTACTAAGAGGAATTTGTGGTATTATCACTGCAGGAGGCATAGTCGAGTCCACTAGAACGTTTCTGAGCAATGTTTACGGGGACCCGCACCCCCTCCCATGAGGGGAGGAGGTGCGTTAGCCTTTTTTCGAATTGATCTACTCTCTTTTCATGACTTTTTTTTCCAAATAAGAGGAGTTTGTGTGAAATCATGCAGAGACGCTTCAATCATCTATTGTTTCCTCATTCATTAATAACTCAAATTAGCAGAGAGAGTCTGCGAACTTAGCGGTTTTGTATTAGGTAGTGTATGTTAAATATGGACGAGTCTATTATCAAATCCATGAAGTGAAGATTTTCTGCGGTAGTTTTTTATAACCTGTAGTCTTGATAAAATACATTAGCCGAAAATAGACCTTCTTGAATTCTATCTTTCGAATTCTTTACTGTATTGTCTTATTCTGTTACTGTTTAATAAATGCTTTTGTATATTATAGTCTTATTTTCCAAATTATGCTGTCAACATTTATCAATAAAGTCATGAAACTGCTTCATTAGCGCTTATTCGTTAGTGCTATAATTGCTATTTTTTCGGGCTATTTCGTTGTATATGATGGCGCTTAAACATGCGGTCCCTAGTGATCATAACATACGTTGGACCCCAGTCAGAAATGCTAGTGCGGATCAGCATCGATTATCTGGGGACAGTGCATCTTATTTAGGATCAGTGCGGGGCCCAGTTCGGGAAGAAATTTTTCTTCACCGCTCACTGCAGATCAATGCAGAAAATTCTGGAGAGAAATATCTGCAGCGATCTTAACAGAAAAATCGGCACTGCACGCACATCAATGATTCCAATGCGAGGTATTTGTTTTTAAACAAGTGTTCATTATGACACTGAAATTTGATTTCAAATCGAAATTGTAACTTTCAAGTTAATTAAGGGGATCTCTAGCCCTAAATTTGTCTAATTTTTCAAATTTCCCTCTTTTGCATTTCTTTGCTAAAATGCTAAAATGCTAAAATCGTTTGCTAAAAATGCCAAAATCGCTTGTCAAATGTTACTACAGCAATAAATGTCTATATATTGAACAATAATTACGCATACTTGACGGGATCAAATTGCATGTACAGGTTGTCCGTTCACCTTGTATTTTTCTAAGGAACACCTTGTAGTGACATACCTTAGTTACCCCTCAAACCTCAATTTTAGTCTATTTATGTTCAGTAATTATGATATATCCCAATGTAAATTTTATCAAGCATAATATCCATCTTCCCCTCTGCGTGTCACCAATACTTAGTGGGGTGGGAAGTATAAGTAAGGCCGTCGCAAAACGAAACCTAATGGCTGAAGCAGCATCACCTGGTCTTATAACTTTGATATCAAGTCCATAGTGACTGAATAATTAGCTCAGCTGATGTTGGGTTATTGAAAATATCATTATCGGGACAATTTTGTTTTACCAAAATCCACCTTATGACAGGAATTGAGTACTAAGCCAATGTTATTGTAGGGTGAAGATTAGTGCAGTTTATTGCAGATTAATGAAATTTTTCGCTCTTGGTCAGTGAAAATCTTTGCAGGAATTCGATGCCGATCTGCACTTCAAAAGCGGACATAGACTGCAATAATTCTGTACTAAATCCGCACTGAATGCAGATACTCCTGCGAAGATCTTCCATGATCTGCAAAGAATGTCTGCAATAAACTGCAATAATCTTCACCGAACGGTGAAGACATTTCTGATTGGGGTACGGTCGATATCTCAAGACCATTTCTCCAATAGCTCTTCTTTCATCCCCTTCGGAGAAGTTAGTTAATAGTTATTATGAGTTTCGGATTTTCAAAAAAATAAATGGTAAATATGTCTATGATTTTTTCGAGATAGTTGAAATAAACTATTTTTTCTTCAGCTTACAAGATGGCTCTTGGCGTTTAATCAGGAAGCTGAAAACGGGATCCCCTGCAAAACTGGCGTTGCGATGCTTCTTTCTTTCATAAAATTTCGTAACGCAGTCAATATTCACGTTCTCTATGCCATTCAGAAGAGCCTTTTTCTTTTCATGTCCTGGTTCAAATATATTTTTAGGGCTACAATTATTTAGCACAGACCCAAATCATGTTTTAAGATTTTGAGAATGATTTCTTTTACATTTCAAGAAATAATTAAGCTTTTATTCGATAGTTCTTTTTTACGATGAAAGTTTCTATTCTGACATCAAAAATGATTCATAGCCCTCATAGCCCTCATTACCATGAGTCTAATACACTTCATCATATTTTCCGGAAATACCTTCAGTGTTTCATTCGGCCTCGAAGTAGGGCTCTGAATCAAATTGAGAAGCAGCGGATGCTTCATCATTCAAGGTTCGTGCCCTCAATCACACATACATACATATACCAGGCTTCTCCTCCCTACAGGAGGGTAGCCGACAGCAAGCCACAATCATTCAATCCCTCAATCCTACTTGCCATAATTTTTATTTTTTCCTGAAGAATTCTGCATTGAATAAAAAATTACATCAAGCAATATGGAATCAATATTTCATTGATTTCATACTGCATTTAGGTATAAACGCCAGGCGTGTATGAATTTATAAATAAATTTCTCGCGGGTAATCTCTCCTGTTATTACAATGGGAATCTGCTTGCTTGGCTGATATCATAGATACCATTCAAATGAAATACAAAATTTAGCCTCCGCTCACTTTTGAATATATGTCAAAAAATAGAACGGAAAATTGAATCTATAGTTGTTAATAAAATGCAGTATATGGCAAGGGAAGAAATTCAGCAAATTCTTTCAAATACTTCTTGGCTGATAATAATCCATCCTTATGTAATGAAAGGCACCGTATCTCGGTAAGCAAATAATTTTTTTTTTACTTTTTGGTTCGTTATTTTTTCTGTGATATTACATTGGGCCTGTGTGTATGCACTTACTCACAGTTGTTCTTGGTTGGTTCAAGGCTGGTTGGTTGCCCTGTCTCTTTGTCATGCTCTTTAACACTCTGACCGCAACGAGCACCACCGTTGGCCACGGAGGCAATTTTCATAATGCTGCTGGAAGACCAGTAGTCACACTCTTTTCATAAATACTTACTTGAAGCTAAATGAGGGGATGATCGAGTTAATTACATTACATTGATTACAATTGACTTTAAATTTGAATTGAATATTGAACTTCAGTTTTACCAATTGCAGTCAAAGTTTTTAGGTTTCTTGATTTGTTTGAATAATTTGAAGAATCCGTGATTTGAAGAATATTTTAATCGACTGTACTATTAGGATGGATACATTGGTTTGTCGTATGAAAATAACGAATACTGTCATTTTTGACGTATCGTGTACACTAGTAAATAATGATACACAGTTGTTGCTTGCTTGGTTTATCCATCTCTATGTGACGCACATAAGAATGCTTAATGACCCTTCCTTTAATACGAGTTTCCCCAGTGCGCAAGTACAAGAACATTTTAATCTTGGGTACTATTGGGATTGATATATTTGTTTGTCATCCATATCTTGAAACATAAGGAAACTATAGAATCCAATGATTTTTACCGGGTCTTTTATCCTAGTAATAAAATAACGGAGGAAAGCTCACCTCTCAGGATTTTTTTCTTGGTTCCTGCACAGAGTTTTTCCGGAAATATTCCTTCAGAGAAACCCCTCCCACTGGGGATATTCGGGAAGTCTTGTACGTGCGTTGTTGAACACGAAAAAGATATATGACTGCGTATGTATAGAAAATATATCATTATGCACATAAATGAGTAGAACTTGACAACTAAAATTATTTTTCCGGAGAAGGCCTGAACACACGTTGGTGTTTAGTTGGATGTCAGGCAACAATAGGTTTCATGATAGCCCCCTAAGTAGTTGAAGGTCCGGTGAAGAAAACACGCAATGATATCTCCGTGATTTAATAACTCTGAGTTCGAGAAGGCCACCGTGACCGAGAGGCTAAGAACGCGCCCTTCACGAGAAGGTGCGGTAGTTCGAATCCCTGCAGTGTCATTCGGTGATTTCTCCTCGTTGGGTAGAGGGCAAACTCAGCCACAATTCTCCACTCTACCCAGGTGTCAGAAATGGGAACCGGATTGACCGGGGGTAACCGTCCGTGTGATAGTTATAAGGTATTTGAAAAAACAATCTAAAAGATGATAGGTCTTAGGCTTGATTGATTGGAAAAATAATTTTTTTCCCATACTGATAAGAAAAAAAGGTAGGACCTAAGAGGAGGTAGGTTGTGGATACGATTTCCATTTGCATCAGTACGAGAGTTTTGTTTACCAGGAACCTCCGATGATTTTGAGATTCAACGAAGTAGAAATTAATGACTGAACTGTTTTGGTGAAAGTTCGGTTGTTGGTGACGGCGAAAAAACTATATACTTATCCTTTTGTTCTTTCCTGATGCACAACAATGCGGACGAACAAAAACACAAAAACTGAGAGAAAGACATGGAAAAAGAGAGAGAGAGAGGGAAAGAGAGAAAATTCTTCACTTTCAATACTGTTCGATGAGAGATTTCGAAAATTTTAGTTCACATGCCACTCGAATTCTGGATGTTCTTGCTCATGATTACATCTCTCGTGTTGTTGCACGATATTTATTACAGTTATACACATCATTTCATCTAATGCGTTAGCTTTATAGGACACTGACCGTTTTCCTTCTCATCACGTGGTCGTAAAGGTTTTTTTTTAGCTTGTATGATACAGTTATCATTTCTTACACTTGTTAGCATAATATCACAGCCTTATCTAGGGAGTTAATTTCACGTATTACAAGTATGTCGTACATATTATGGCTGCCGTTGTACAACTTTCCTTTTAATTTTTTCTGACTCAGATTGACTCTTTTGTACCATAATTATAAACTGGAAAATATCCTAAATTTGTGGTGTGATTAAATATATTTTCTCCGAGCTTCTTGATTGCCATACTAGTTGATACATAGGAGTGAAAATATAGAACTGTATGTCGACTTCATAGTCTTAGTCGCAAAATTATTTTAACACACCCGTTTTACTCTCAAAAAAAATTCCTAAAATCGCAAATTCCTACGCTCGTATTCCGATTTAAGTGTGCACCAAAAAGAGTGCTTTTAACAATGCATCGTCATTGAAATGTCTGCTTTTCAAATTGTAGCTGCAAATATTATCACACCTAGATTAAGAAGAAAAGAATCCATTGCCCTCAATCCTTTGTTTCAGCTGGTGATATGGGTATTACCATACCCATGTGAGTATCGGCTAAGATAACGAAAAAAGCGAGTGGGGGGAATTTGATATGCAGGACAATAGATCAAAGTTTACTGAAATGCCCTAAATATTTGACAAGGCCGGTAAAGAAAGATATATTAGTGCGATGAAAAATAAATTAGGTAGTGAAGAACGATGGGATGGTTTTCGTCCCAGTGAAAGTTGCGTTGGAGACTCGGCCCGAAGGATCTGAGCTGCTGTCGTGACTCTAGGCGCGAACCCTGCGCCTTCCGTTAATGCACCTAGGTAAACAATTAGCAAAATTATATATAAACGGTAAATGAGAAATATAGTGATCTGAATTACTTGGTTATAAATCAATTGCACACACTCAAACTAACCCGATCTGAAATACATACAAACACCGAAACTAACTAAACACCCACCGATCTGATCTACACCTAAACCCCGAAATTGCCACACCAACCGATCTGATTTACACCTAACACACACCGAAATTAACGCACCCACCGATCTGATTTACACCTAGCTCCCACCGAAATTAATACACCCCCCGATCTGATCTCTAACTCCAAAAAAGACAACTAGTCAACAATTATCGATATACCCTAGGTGTTATTATTTAACAGGAGGGAGCAGAACACTTCAATGAGCTTCAGCCGAACGATCTTGAACGCTTACGCACGACACACGACAGCACTGCGACTTACTGCTCTGATAGCGAAGCGAAGTGTCTTCCAGCGGTGGTTGGGTGATGATGACGGGTGCGCACTCGCGCTCACAGGGCGAGCCGCCTCTCCCCATGCCGACAGTGATGCGTCAACAAGGCACCCACACACTCAATCGACGGACAGCGGAAGAAGCCGTACCGGATGGTGAGGTAGCGGAGCGTCAGAAGTCCTGACAAGCGGTGAAGGCTGAAGATAGTCTCAAGATTATGGGCACCCGAGATCGGACGTTGAATCTAACGAGTAACTCGGAGGAAAGTTCAATGATGAAGAAGAAAATGTCGACAGTGAGAGTCACTATGCCGGTTGTGAGGATAACATGATTGCAAGCTGTAGCTACTGAAGTGTTCATAATCAATTATAAAGCTTTGCTCCCATATATCCAGATAAATAAAAATGGCACATTTTTGACATATGAATCCTTACTTTGTGATGTTTCAAAAACGAATGTTTTTCATATCACCTTTATTAGAAATATAAACTCTTTTTCTTTCTTTTCTTTCTATATCTGCTGTAAACCGGTGATCAAAATTGCGCCAAAGGTCAACGTAACCTCGGTTATGGTAGGTTTAATAAAATCTTATAAAACCGTATCTGTTCTTACGATTAGAATTTTCTGAATCTGGAATTTAAATGGTGCGCAACTTTTTTCAAATAACCCAAAAACACTTCTTGCTTGATTAGGTCTAAAGTAGTTAAGCGTTTTTGCAATAAATATGTAAATAGCTTCTTTACTTTCTATACCGTAAGATGGAAGAGATTTAAAAATTGTAGTTCGCATGCCATTTAAATCAAGTGCTCGTCATAGCCGGGTGGCTTTAGGACCTGCCTCCGTGAGCGCAGCGAGGATTCGAGTCCTGGCGCTGGTGGCGATTTTCTCCGTTGGGTATAGGAGAAAAAATTCTAAGCACAATACCCCACTCTACCCATGTGTCTGAAATGGGTACCGGTCATGCCCGGGGGAAAGCGTCATGGCGTCCTAGTGTTAGTTATAAGACATTTGAAAAACCAATGTACAAGGTGATATGTGTCAGGCTTGAATTGGAAATAAAGCATCCGTAGATGCCGAAGTTTTTTTTTATGTAACTTCTTGCCTTTGAATAAATCTCTACGGTTGCATGATATTTTTGAGACTCTTCCGTGGAGATCCGCTCCTGCCCAGACTGAGAAACAATATTTAAGTGATTGTACAGGCTCGAGGAAAGTGTTAGCTTTAAATTGAGACTAATTTCATGTTTTGAGATGCATAAGATCAGAATCTAAAGTCTGGTGGAATTGACCCTACTTTTAGGAAGTGAGAGTACACGCAGATGATCGTTCGCGCGATCGGCCGAAAGTTTGGCCATCGACTTCAATTTTCTTCTGAATCGCTGAAGAAGAAAAAGAAATAGTGTATTGATTGGCGCGAAAGTTAGTCAGCGAAAGGTTTACAGGACTGATCAGAATGTGATTGTAGTGGAATTTTAAAATGAAAGTGAACTAGATTTTCCCAAATGTGTCTGTGTCATTCAGTATTCGAGCATTGCAAGTGAGGAATACAAAAGTATTTACACTATTTAAAACGTTTTTGATAATCATAAATGCATGTAAATAATTTCTCCTCATGAAGTAATTAAATAGACTTTATTTTAAGTTGGTTGATTCTAATATGACGAAAAAACTAAATTCATTAGTCAAGCAATTATATAGGGCTTTAATTGTGAATTCTGTGTTTTAAGATGAATTTTAAAAGAAATTTGCTAATTATCGTTTTTACATCTAGACGGTTCTAATAATTAGAACCATTTGAATAAGTTTTTCAGAATTTAAGTAATTCAATAGACAATTTTAAATGGGGAAACAATACTCGTAATTTGATCATTACCAAATTCATAAGTCATGCAATTTTTTTAACTTATTCTTCGCTTCCCAGACTTTGAATTTTGAATACTGTATTGTGAAGATTCATTTCATTTTAAAAATCATGCATCAAACATTTATGAATATTATATCAATGGAAAGAGTGCCTGCCTACAAGATGTTTTTGAATGGATTTTAAAATATGAAATTTAACATTAATCATAGCTGTCTGGATGCATAGACAAATTATTTTTCTATAATACAAATGTGCTATGGTTAGCTATTCCTTGATCATTGCTAATTGAAATTTATAAATTTATCCGCGTTGAAGTAATTGAACACTTAAATCTTAATCAGGTTATGATCTCTTTAAGTTAAAGTGATTTAAATAAGTATATAATCTGCTGCGAATTTAGAGCGCATTACTTTTCAGTTATTTTTCTTACCATTTAACCATACTGAATTGTTTAAAAACAGTATATTTACATAATTCATCTGAATGTCGTTGAACTCAGCAACATGTCAGCTGAAGTTAACATACAGTTGTCAAGTTGTCCTCATTTCAATGTAAGTAAATTAATCGTATAACATGAAGGATCTTCTATCACAATTTATTGAAAAGATAGGAAGCCTATGTTATCATGTTCATATCATCTTAGGCATGAAATTCAAATAACTATATGCCTTGATATAACTATGTGATGAAATTTAAATGAAAAAGAGAATAAGTCATGAATGGTCCTACAGCATGACTTTATAGAATCAAGTAAGAAATTAACATAGTTCAATAAAAAATCCACACACGAAATTAGCCATAATAGGTAGCAAAATAATACCTGCAACAAATTCAAATTCTATTAGCAAAGACGGACCAAGTATACTTCAACGACACCAAATTTGCCAACTCTGCCCCAGGTGTACTTTACGGACATCAGTGTTAATCCAAGTGTAGATCAAGGACACCAGTGAATTTTTTAATGTATCTATGCTACGGTGTTCTGCAAATCTTGACTGCAATCAAATTGAAATAATTCTATTCTATAATACGAAAAACCGTGGTCTTTTTAATAAAATGAACCGAGCAACATTTCAAACAGAAATTCTTCCTCTACTTGGTGAAGATCCACTGCCGACCAATGAATGGATGAAGCAGAGACAACTATTGGCAAGTGTCATGAAGTGTGATACTTGCAATGAAGAAATGAATTGGACCAGGCAGAGCAGTGTTACTGATAAATATGTGAGGAGATGCCGACACAAAAAATGTCTGAAGTTCAAACGGAAAGTGACTATAAGAAAGAAATTTCTTCACGAAATTTCATCTAACTTTTCAAGAATGGATAATTATCAAATAATCACCCAAGTGCATTTTAAGTACCTCGAAAAAAACAGGTGTAGTTTATGGACACCAGATAGAGCTGGTGTTCTTAAAGTATACATGATCAGCAAAGACTTTAAAAGCTAAATCATTTTGATATTTTTACAAATTTGTTTCATGTTGTAGAAATTTTCCTAACTAAAATTTTTAATGCGCAACGTCATTCACATATTAATATTATCAATAATTTATAAAAACTTGCAGTAAAAAATTTCACCTCACTTTATATTATCATCAGAGAATACTTCTCACTCTATTTTTCCTTCATATCAAAATACCATAGCTTAAATATAATGAAATACGTTTATACATAACTTAAGTATTTATTGAAAAATCTAAAGAAAATCATTTTTATTAGTATTAGATTGAGTCAAGTTATTATATCAAGCTGTATGAGCATTATGTAGAATAATGAATAGTATGTTTACAGTAGTTCTAATTATTCATTTTCATGAAGCTGCATATATATTTTGCAACAGGTATTATGAAATAAATATTAATAGTGAATTTCTAAATGAGCAACCATATTCAATCAGTAATTTTCCTCTTATCTGTAATGAAAACTAGAAAACATCATTCACTTTCCTACAATCATATTTGATATGTTTAGTACCGATTCAAAATATTATTGCTCTTCTTAACACTAAAATCTAACAAATCATTGGTGATAACCTAATTTCCTTTTAATAGCAAAATAATTCATTCTAAAAATTTAAAAGCGAAGAAAATGCTAACAAAAATGGTCATTTTTAAACAAAAGAAAGAAAAAACTGAAAACGTTCCGGAGACCATCTCTATCATCAGTTCTGTAAAATACAAAGTATGATCAATCTAACGCAAGCATGAAAACACAGCCGATACTAAATTCCAGAATTTACAAAAAAAGAACAACTATGCATTAACTATCTGAAGGGGATACGAGCTAAGCATGTTGTTTAAAATTGGTTTTTCCTTTTAAAATATGCAAAGATTCTAAAATCCTAAGGTCAAAATCACGGAAAGAACTGTCTATTAATTTAAAATCACCATCACGAATTATTGCACTACACTTCTCGGTATGGCTGCGTATTGCTGAATGAGGAAGATTATCCAACAAGTTACCTGTTCGAAAACTCCTTCCACGGTGCTCTGCCACTCTTGCGTAAATATTGCGAGACGTCATTCCGACGTACGTCGATGAGCACTGCGCACAACTATACTTATACACAACAGAAGAGCGCTTCAGCCTGGGAATTGAGTCCTTGAAACAATATTTGCTTTGCTAATCAGTATGACTCGTAAACTTACTCCAGGAAAATGCTCACTGAATGAAAACTTTAATTCACGGACTAGCTTTTCAGATGGAGAACCGAAATAAGGTAGAGTGCAATAAAGGTAATTGTCACATTTAATAGGAATGTCGGAATCGGAATATTTCCTTGACAAAAACTTTTTAATTTGGGAGTTTATGATTCCAAGAGGAACACCATTGTTACAAAAAAATCGCGTAGATAGTTAAATTCTGCGTGTATATCATTAAAAGATGAGCATACATTGTAAGCCCTGTTTACCAGCGTTTTGATGCCATTGATTTGAAAGTGTTAGAACAAAAGCTAAAAAAACTGCAGTAGTTCCCAATCCCGTGAACGTTGGCTTGCGATATACAGGAGTTACAAAATTTTCCTCATTCCTAGGGACACTACAATCGAGAAATGGTAATTGCGCCTCGTTTTCAATTTCCATCATAAATTTAATTGATAGATGTTTCTCATTTAAATAATTAAGGAAAGGTTGAGCGTGGGAAGGGCTTTTAAAGAGCAGGAAAGTATCATCAATATAACGAGTAAAACAAACGGGCATCAAGAGTGAAGGACAATCAGCTAACCATTTTTTCTCGTGGAAGCACAAAAAAAATAATTGCAAAGGTTGGTCCTAATGCGTTCCCCATGGCAATACCCCTAATTTGCTCATAAAATTTTCCGCAAACATAAAAAATGAATTTAGAACAGAGAGCTCAAGCAACGTCTTAAAGAAATTTCGAGTAAGTCCTATAACTTTTTCCTCAGGTGCGTGAAACAAGGAATTTAGGCATATCCCAATGGTCTCATGTGAAGGAATATTTGTTAATAGGTTCTCGACGTCAAATGACACCATAGTTAAATTTTTGACATTCGTGATAGTTTTCAATTTCTCCGTAAACGTAAAAGAGCTATCGACAGTGAATTCATTAGTTGTCAAATGAATTAAAACAGTGACTAAAAATTTAGCAAGTTTAAAGTTAGAAGTATTGATTGCTGGAAAGATTGGTCGAAAGTGAAACATAGAGGCAAAGTTAGGCTTGTGAATTTTAGGTACATACATACATTCATATACCAGGCCTCTCCTCCCTATGGGAGGGTAGCCGACAGCAGGCCACAATCAACACCCTTAGTCACTAGGATGCGAGAGAGGCAGCAATGGCCGCACCAGGACTGCCAGGATCAGCAGCAGCCCAGCACAACCACCTTCCACAGTCAGGCCCGACAGCCATAGCTGGTTTACTCCGACCGCTTCATTGCGTGTAGCCCCTCCCCCCGCACAGAACAGGTCAACCCCATCACACGCGGGCAAGCTCCCAGTACAGCGTCAAAAATAAAATTACCTTCTTATGCACTGCCCCCACTCACTTCCGTTATTTTATTTTAGGTAGGCCATACAAAACACCCGGACTAGATCCAGATACATAAAGTTTAGTATAAGTTTCGGCAGATAACAATGAAGTTTCTTTCAGCTTACGTAAAAAGTTATTGATGCGATCCTCAACCCTTAGTATGCATTTGTTAATGGAAGCAAGAATTTCACAAATTGTGAAGAGTCTGATATTAAATTGATAAGACTATCATGGTATTGCTTTTTATCTACCAGTAGAACCCCCCTACCCTTGTCGGGTTTACACACCACCACTTCCTCATTATCAGTAAGGGATATCAGCAGAGAAATATCACCCTTTCTAAAAACGGTTGAACAAATCTTGAAGGCTTTAAAACCATAAAAATGCCTGTAGGCCATTGTTTTCAAGTTGCCAAGAAATTCAGCGTAATTAGAACAACCATATTTTTTAGAATAATTTGCTAGTTTTCAAACTATTTGTAAAAGTCGATTTTGAAAACCGGGAAACGAAATTCTAATCCATAAGCTAAAAGTAGTTTGGTGCGAGGGGCAAAACTGAAAAACTATAATTGAATACAACCTTGTCAGGATCGCACGGACGGATATCATTATGGATACCTAAATTGCACAGTTTCTTGGTATGAGTGCGGCGCATAGTTTCTTCAAACTGCTTCGTGGAGATCCTCGCATGGCGTCGGACAGGTAATGACGTCTCGCAATATTTACGAAAGAGTGGCAGAGCACCGTGGAAGGAGTTTTCGAACAGGTAACTTGTTGGATAATCCTCCTCATTCAGCAAAACGCAGCCATGCCGAGAAGTGAAGTGTAATAATTCGTGATGGTGATTTTAAAATTTTAGACAGTTCTTTCCGGGATTTTGACCTTAGGATTTTAAAATCTTTGCATATTTTTAAGGAAAAAACAATTTAAAACAACATGCTTAGCTCGTATCCCCTTCAGATAGTTAATGCATAGTTGTTCTTTTTTTTGTAAATTCTGGAATTTAGTATCGGCTGTGTTTTCATGCTTGCGTTAGATTGATCATACTTTGTATTTTACAGAACTGATGATAGAGATGGTCCCCGAAACGTTTTCAGTTTTTCTTTCTTTTGAATAAAAATTAACAATTTTGTTATCATTTTCTTCGCTCTTAATTTTTTAGTGAATTTGAGATTTAAGCAAAGTGAACATTTGTTTAATTCATTTTAAGCAACATCCTGACCAATGACTATTAAAATGTTCAAAATGAGTATTCATAATATATTCAAAATATATCAACTTCTGAAACATATATTAACAATACATACAGACAATGACCAATGACTCAAGAAAGAACAATAAAGAATGTACTGATTTATTGGAATAAATTTAAAAAAAAAATTTAGAACAATGCATTGTTAGACACTGTTAAAAATCATCACTTCCTTTTGAATAATAGTTTCAAACCCGCATGAAGAACTATTTCCAATCTTATTCGCAAACATATTTTTGTATTTTAAGTATAGAAACAAGTAAAAATATCAATTCTCACTCTAGATTACCATTGTGTAATACTTCACTCTATAGATTACCGTAATATCTTTTCTATATTTATGTAATCTAATTAAATGCATTATATTAACATGATAAGTATCTTGGAGAATCTCTAATTCACTTCAGCAATTAAGCTAAAAAGTTCACAAATGGTTATTTTGTCACCACCTATCAAATATTTCTTAATCCTAATAAATCTATGTTTACTTGCTAACCATAAATTCATTTTTCAGGATTTTCTGAACAGAAGAAACCACTCAAATAAAATTTAAAATAACATTCAATTTCATATAAGAATTTAAGTAGGTGAATTTCAAATTACTGCGTTCGAAAATCATCAATTATTTATAATCAAATAATGAATATACAAGTATAACAGGGTGTCTACCAGGTAGTAAAGTAGAAAAAGTAGGGAGATTTGCCTCAGGGCAAATCAGGGATTTTACATATCAAGGTAGTAAAAAATCATTAAGGGGAATAATTCACTGAATATTGAAAGGAATGTACATATGTTTAAAGAATATAAAGATATACATAAATTCATATCTCACAGAATCAGAAATTTGCTGTAGTGTAGGGAAATATTCTGTAAGGGGATCTAACAATCCCTCTGTGTCTACTAGTTTCTAGTCAGTTTATTTTTTGCATATGAACTGTTGCACTCATAGTTGAAAAATGTTAAGACACGGTCTTTGCCCAACATTAATTTTGTTGAACTCCATTTAGGAAGGAGTGCATATAGAATTTGCGGGATTTTTTCAATTATGCGTAGGTTGCTGCATTTAGTAGTAAGTATTTATTTCTATGTTTTAAGTATTAACAACATCTGAATTTTTTCCCCTTTGTTACTGCATGTATTATTGACTTGAAATACTCATTATACCTGTAGGCCGATTACTTACATCCATTAGGCAAAGAAGTAGGTTGTAATTTTTTGCTGTCAAAGCTAGTAAACGTAGTAAAGAAGGAGTAAAATTTGGAAATGTTATCTTCACAATAGACATTGAAAAAGGCACCTTAGGAGTTTTTATCGGTCAGAAGATTGAACAAAGCGTCCTAGACCTCTCCTTTTCTTTTGAAGTTGAAGAAGCCCGCAAGACATACTGGTAAGTTTTAATCATTACTAAAGGATTTTACATTATAAATCATACTGTAAACATTCGCGTTGTATACCATTGAGATGTATACCATTCGCGTATTTACATACAAAAGGTAAGTGTATAATACCCTCCATCAAATGCAAAATATTTATTTCATAAACACAAACATTAAATATTCCTTCCCGGATCCCCATACTAAAGAATTGTAGATATTTTCTTCAGTTATTATAGACAAAATTTGCAGTGTTTTGTGCTATTATTCCGCAAGAACGATATCCAGTGTCTTGTTGCATTAATAAAAGCACGACACTTGACCTCTCCAGGATCGTTGCAACTGCTGCAAGCTGCTACGTTAAAAACATCCATGAAAACAAAAACTACACAACACCCGCATTCGTCTTGGTATGTACAGAGGAGAGAGATTCCCTTTTTCCTACTCTTCCAAAGACATAAATCAAAGCCACGAAGTCTTCGCGGAATACGGCAATTGTCGCACAGAAATTTAGGAATGTAAGTTCATGATAAAAGTATAATTTTCGATATATTTCCCTCCCTATTACATGGACATTTATCATGCACCATATATCATCTCGTGTTTCAATTTGATAAGTAACTTCAAACTGGTTGCTCGAATCCCAGCGAGTACCATCACAGTGGTAAGGTCATGATCAATAAATTATCATACATCCCGAGGAAAGATATGTCCATAGCATCTACATTTTTGTATGCATCCATGTGGATGAAATGTGTTCAGTTCTTGTCGTACTAATTATTTAAATCACTCAGGTTCACCCATCCCTCTTGATGATAACACATCACGTCGCCTTGCAAGAACCTTTGATCCTTGGTGCTTCAGTTACAACAGGTTAGCTCCGAAACTACTCGATTGTACAAAGTATATCGATTTAGGATTTACTTTGCAATAATCACATGCTCCCAGTGTATTGTTAGCAGGTAAGACATCACGTTCAGTTGTAATTATTTTTGCTCTCTCAAAGTGGATATTAACGCTCTTGATAATACACTATTCTTTACCATCCCACAAATGACCGATTCCGTCAGTATCAACACCTTTTCTACACACAGGACTTCTGTGGCAGGACGAAGGCTTCCAGGATGATGGGCTGATCCAGAATCCTGATGCACCTGCGATTCTGACCCTGAATGAAGATGCGGAAATATTATGTAAGTTTTTCCTCCTATCCTTCATTAACCTGAACCACAGGTTTCATAAGTACAGCTCTCGCTTAATAACTCGTCATTTTTTTTAAGTTCAATCGTTCAATGCTAATAATGATGTAATAACTTCACGCGAATTGTAATACGCAAATTACTTGATTTAATTCTTCATTGTTTCAATAACCGGAGTAGTGATGTACCGATGTATCGGTATCGGCCGAAAAATGGTACGGGTACATCAGTACACCGGAGCGTTCCCTTCATGTTGACGTTTATTTCTCCTGTTCTAGGAATAGCTCACACTTCCTCGTTCAAATTATGCATTAACACTACTGTCAAGCTGAACTCTCATTTTGGTTTATCGTAATTATACTTAGCCAATACTCGTTATACTTCATATTTGCAATCACGTACGGTGTTCGTTTAATTGTATCAAGCCACCTTCATTTTATTAAGCACGAGTTTATCATCTTAGTATTAAGTTATCATGATATCAGACCAATAATTCAAAGAGACTGGGAACTTAGATCAATCCTCTAGCAGTCTTGGAATCTCGGAAGGCAACTTAGACGTTGCGATCGACAGGGCTCAAATACTTGAATTAGTAATTAGTGCTATTTGAATTACGAACAATACCACTTCCAAATCGTGTACAACTGCGTCTTAAATTCATTAAGCACTTCCCTCTTAGCTCCACGATCATTTCTATTCCATGTACATTCGATAACATCATGACATAAACTAACATCACTCACTTTACCTAATTTCTTTTCAAGTTCCTATCATTATTCCTGTATACCATTCTACTTGTCATTGAAAAATAATCCCTGTCAGTTGGCGTTTGCGCATCATCTAAAAATGTTCATTTCTCAGAGACGTGAACTGCGAGGCTGTGAACCACCCTCAAACTCCACATCCAGAAGCCTGACCATCTTTGTCGTCAACGAGTAACGTCATGACGTAGGTAAGTGCCGACGAAACGCTGATGTAACGTTATGAACAGGACATCAATTTCCCTAACATTGAAAACAAATCACATAAGGAAGTATAACCACTAAATCTTAAATGACATTTCCATTTCTCCTGCAATTTCTCCTGCTTCAAAATACGGGTTTACGATATGTGACCCTCTCCGCGGTCGCACTACGTTCACCGATAAGCTAATTATATAATTAGTGCAACATAACTCCAAAATTGAACATGATAAGCACACGCAACTGAAACAACACGATTTTCCTCATGACTACGAACATCGTCATCGACTACTTACTTCCAAAATCGACAATGTTGCATCGTACAACACGGCTACAGTACTTGTTACAAGGGCTGGGATCCTCTCTCATACTGGTCCTCGCTACTCGTAAACTACAACTTTTTCACTTCAAATTAATCCAAGTCAAGTTCAAATTGATCCAACCCTAAGTTGAGTTAAGAATTGACATTATCACTCGTTAGTTTGAGCGTTTTTTGAGTTGAATATGTATCTATTCGATATGATGAGCAAGAAAAACGTTTTTCCTTTCAGCAAGGAAGACATTAAATTTCTGCAAGATAAAAGCAAGAAATCGTAAAATGTGGTAAGTATCCAGCATCAGGAGGCAGAGTGTGATTCAGATCTTTGAACGGAGTAACAGATAGAGGTCAATTATTAAAACTTCGTATCATACTACACAAAGTTGTTCAACAATTCCACATTAATGGCAGTGTGCATCCATTCGAATATTTCTGTTCAGAGATAATTTTATGTTACACATACACATAGTAGTATCGAGGATTTATTTACACTCAAACAGAAATTTAAATGCGTGAAATTCCACTTTATCACATATGTAAAATCATATATGCAGGCAACTACAAAAGATTACCATTGAACGATTTGTAGATTTAACCTTTGAAGCATGCAAATGCGATTCACTGAGTGCGTGTGTATGATACCATTTGATTACAATTTATCAGAGCAAATTACTACACAGAAAAAATCCTGAATTAGCAATAAAAATTGTGCCATCCTTTCAAATAAATAGGTCAAGGCAAATATTTTATCTCTGTCGATGAAACAAATTGTAACTTGTTTTTGCAAAAATCGTTTGAACAAGCAAAAACAGACTTCGTTGCTATATTTCTTTTAAAGGTTAAATCTACACATCGTCCAATGGTAATCTTTTGTAGTTGCGTGCATACATGATATTATACATGTGATAAAGTGGAATTTCACGCATTTAAATCATTATTTGAGTGTAAATAAATCCTCGATACTACTATGTGTATTTGTAACATAAAATTACCTCTGAACATAAATTTTCGAGCGGATGCATACTGCCATTAATGTGGAATTGTTGAACATATTTAATGAGTTGTATAATATGAAGTTTTTATAATTGACTTCCACCTGTTACTCCGCACAAAGATCTGAATCACACATCAAATCCTCGTGTAACTACTACATGTTAGCATGTACGAGCTGCTGATTAGATACTTCTAATGACACATTCAAAAAAGAAAGTCATGGTTCATACTACACCTTTTTCACTTCAAATTCATCCAAGTCAAGTTCAATTTAATCCAAGTCAAATTCAAATTAATCCAAGTCATATTCACATTAATCGAATTTTAAGTTGAGTTAAAAATTGACGTAATTACTTGTTAATTTGAGCTTTTTGTGTTAAATATGTAGCTATTGGATGTGCTGAGCAACACCGTCGTTTTTTATTTCAGCAAGGAATGCATGAAATGTCTGTAATATAAAAACAAGCTGTCGTAAAATGTGGTAAATATCTAGCATCAGGAGGCAGAGTGTGATTCAGATCTTTGAGCGGTGTAAAAAATGCAAGCCAATTATAAAAACTTCGTATTGTACTTCTCATTAATGTTGTTTTAAAATTCTACATTGATGGCAGTGTGCACACATTCAAGTATTTATGTTCAAAAGGTAATTTTATGTTACACAAACACATAGTTTCCAGGATTTATTTACACTTATAGATATTTGTGTGCGTGAAATTCCAATCTATTCCACATATTTCTGAAATCATATACATGCAAATACAAAAGATTACTACCGGACGATTTGTGCATGTAATCTTTAAAAAAATATACAAATGCGATTCACTGAGTACTAATGTACGATTCCGTTTGATTATAATTTATATGAGTACATTACTACACAGATACATTCCTGCATTAGGAAGAAAAATGTTGCCACTGCTCTCCAATCTTCATCTTTCAAAGTAGCATCTATCACTCTGCATTTTTCTTCTCGTGTTTTATTGTATTTTTCTCTCTTTAATCCTCTTCTTACTCCTTGGCGTATATTTTCATGTTCATTTTCACTTGTTTGATAGTCCGTTGATTGGTTGTAGAGATCCATCTTGAGGGAAGCGCTGATCCAAATTCAATGAGAAACACTTTTCTTCTATACACCTACATTAGAAAAATCTGTGCATAAAATTATTATAAAAACCGATAGTACGGAAGACAACATTACCTACATAAAATCCAAATGTATTCCAATATATTTGGAAATTTGACTGTAATTAATTTGAATTTGACTTGAATTAAATTGAACTTGACTTGGATTAATTTGAAGTGTAAAAGGTCTAGTTCACACAGAAGTCATAGTTCATACTACGACTAATTGAAAAAGCGCGTGAAAATAAATGAGTGTTTTATTGGAACGAAGTCGATCCTTGTCAAAATGAATATGTAAGATGATACTTGTTATGCACGGTTGGAATAAAACACATTTAATAATCCAAATTAGATCCGCAGCGAATAGCTGCAATTCATTTGGAGTCGATATTCTGTGACTACATTTGTACTCTCACCATAAGGGTTTACAGTACTTGAAATAATCTTTACTCGGAAAGACTTTCGCTACCTGCAGAAAAGAAACAATTGAGGTAGAAGATGCCTGTTAACAAGGTAGCAGAAGCAAATAAGCCAGTCCGATACTCTTTGGTTGAAAACCTTTAAAGAGAACGAAAAATGATTGTAGAAGAAAGCAAAAGCACGATGTAAAGATACCTCTAATTCTGGCTTGTTCTGAGCACATCCCTCGTCACACACGAAAAACTGACCTGTTGCTGACTGGAGCGAGACTTTGCACTGTGCGGACCACATTTTCCCAGGTTCGTCGACGAATGTCTGTCACTATTAGCTCTGGCCGAGGATGATCAGGAAGCGGCATTTGCACTGCTTTCGCTACGTCAAACGGCCGTGAGGTCACCTCTGAACAAACGGCCCAAACGATAAACATTGCAGGCGTTTGTTGGGGTGTTGGTCACTTCATGTTGACGATTTGAACAAATTATTTGCCTCAAGTAATATGTCTGAAAGATCGGTTTCTTAAGAGTATTTCAATGGTCACAGTTGAGTAAAGATAATTGTGGGCCTGAATAATTTCGACGACCTCTGGAGCACCCTATCATCAACGCTATTGTAACGTGTACAGTAATGTTTAACCTAGTATACTTAGCTCACTTGGACACTAGACTGTGAGATCAATAAAAGGATTTCGATGTATAAGTTATTATGTAATTCGATGCATAAGTTCACAACAATAGTTATTATGTCCGAGATGAAAACAGTACATCCAACAGCACATTTGTTTCATTGAACATGGTATAGGTAGTAACATCATTCTACGTTAATCAACGTAAATTATTTTCCATAAGTTTTAACATAGTTTAAACACACACACAAGCTCATGAGTGTTCATGAAGTAACGTTAGCTCAAATGAACTACCAACAACAGCCGCTGATCACACTCACGTTAAATCATTTTAGGGAAGTTGCCGCACGAAGAAGCCTGAATGGTTGAATTTTGAGCGGTAATTTTCTAAATTATATTTAGTCTTTGATGGTAAAATATTTTAAATGCCTTGGCTTTTCCAGTCCACTCCGTGTTTTTTTATGGTTGTTTGTTCGCACATCACTTTAAAAGCACTTCCGCCTATCGTTTTCAACGGCATTTTCATCCATCGCTTCAAATAGCATTTTCAAGCACCACCTTGTCTAACATTACAGTGAGGTGTGACATCGACAGTCTCCGTTCATCAGTCACCACTTTGCATAAACGTTCTGGTGATGAAGTCACCAATTATCAACGTCTCTGACCATTCTGAGAGATCGTTTAATTTTTGAACCATCATGAGCCTGTTATATGCGTTGTTCATGAGAGCGAGGTAGTGTGTAGGAACAAACATGCCGTAGTAATGCAAAGGGCGAGAAACTATGAAGACCCAATGAAAGAAAACTAGTAAACTCATATTTATGAATAACATAAAGTCTCAGTTTTCTAAGTGCCATAAACCGCAGTTTTAAGATAGTTATTCTCTTTCTGGAAGAAATGTTTTCATGTGTCATAGTTTTATTACAGTAAGTATTTTTGCGAGAATTGTCTGGCTTAGTGCTGTGCAGTTAGTCATGCTCAGTATTATACCCTATGTAACTCAATGATGCTTAACTTTTTGCCACGCCTTCACTACTCACCAAAATCTTCTATCTTACCAAGGCCTTATATTCAATGCCATTTTACCACTCACCGAGACTTCACCACTCACCGAGACTTCACCACTTACTAAGGAACTTGTACTTCCCCCGGAGGGAGCCGAGCGACAAGGGCGCCAGCAGGCACACCTGCAGACGTGACGAAGGCGTGACGGCGGCTGCCAACACCTCGACGCTGCCTGCCTCTGCTATGCCGCCACTGAACTCCTCTAATTCAACCCTGCTGAACAAACGGTTATGTGTGGGAAAACTGTCCAGTGTGATGCATCAACAGTCCCCGTGCATCAAACTGTGCAGTGTGATGCATCTACAGAATCCGTGCATCAAACTGTGCAGTGTGATGCATCTACAGTCCCCGTGCATCAAACTGTGCAGTGTGATGCATCTACAGTCCCCGTGCATCAAACTGTGCAGTGTGATGCATCAACAGTCCCCGTGCATCAAACTGTGCAGTGTGATGCATTAACAGTCCCCGTGCTTCAAACTGTGCAGTGTGATGCATCAACAGTCCCCGTGCTTCAAACTGTGTAGTGTGATGCATCAACAGTCCCCGTGCTTCAAACTGTGTAGTGTGATGCATCAACAATCCCCGTGCTTCAAACTGTGCAGTGTGATGCATCAACAGTCCCCGTGCTTCAAACTGTGTAGTGTGATGCATCAACAGTCCCCATGCTTCAAACTGTATAGTGTGATGCATTAACCGTCACCATGCTTCAAACTGTGCAGTGTGATGCATCAACAGTCCTCATGCATCAAACTGTGCAGTGTGATGCATCAATAACAGCCCTCGTACATCGACCTGGTCAGCAAGTTTAATTCATCAATAAAAGTCCTAGCACAAATAATTGATCTAGCCACATCAATGTATTTATAAACATCAAAGAAAGCAAATTAAAGCCTCACTGAAGTTCATGATCAGAGAACAACAAAAAATGAGCAGCTTCATTTTTCGGCGGTACAGTTGTGTCCAGTTTACATGTGCGTACATGAGCAGCACTCAGCACTACACGTGCGTACATGGCAGCATCCAGCACTACATGTGCGTACATGGCAGCACCCAGCACTACAAGTGCGTTCATGAGCAGCACTCAGCACTACATGTGCGTACATGAACAGCACTCAGCACTACATGTGCGTACATGAGCAGCACCCAGCACTACATGTGCGTACATGAACAGCACTCAACACTACATGTGCGTACATGAGCAGCACTCAGCACCACATGTGCGTACATGAGCAGCACTCATCACTGCATGTGCGTACATGAGCAGCACTCAGCACTACATGTGCGTACATGAGCTGCACTGAGCACTACATGTGCGTACATGAGCAGAACTCAGTATCATGTGGACATCAATATCTCAAATTCGATACTATCTCAATTAAAACAAACACTCTGCATATGATATTGATAAGAATCTCCCTATATTGCAACCATAAATGTTCCCAAGCCCCCATCATATGTTTTCTCATAATATGATGACGTACGAATTTTGTTGCAATTCAACTGACTGAATAATTACCATAATATCGTCCTATTTACTTTTACATTCTTCAAAATAATAACCACACGGGTGATATGTTAGGTACAACACAGATTACAACACTGCTGCAGCGGTGAATAATTGCGACACAAATTATATTATTACCACTCTACCACTACAGTTACAACGCCAACAACATCATCACCACACTATCACCATTATTACAACACCAAGCACAAGATTAGTATGCTATTACTATAGCTACAACGCTTATAACATCATCACCACACTATTGCCTTGAAAACAACTCAGAGAATACCTTTAATATACTCTTTTTTTAATTACAATTCACTCCACTGTAATTATAATACCAACTTGTATTATAATTGCAATACTAGTTAACACTATAATTACAATTCAATTTAATACTATAATTACAATACTAATCAACACTATTATTACAAAACTTATCAACACTATATTTACAATAATAATTTACACTATAATGTCAACACTAATTACAAACAAGTCACAGTACCGTGTCCCCTTCAATGCGATGAGTAAGTCATCACAGGGGGATTCGAGGGGGAGCTCCAGCCTTAATTTCCCTACCCGGTGGAGAGCCACCTCTCCCCAAGGGGCCCTCCTCAGCAGGTCTGGTGAGGTCTTCACCTTCAGCAGACCCCCCAGCATGTCGCCAGGGCAACATGCGGGCTACGATCGCCGCATCGCGACCTGCACGGCACAAGTACGGCTGATATCGAAAAAAATACGAAAAAGGGACGGATTCTGAAAAAGGAGGAATCGCAAATCTATGAAATAAGTGAGGAGGTATGCAGAGAGCAAGAAAATTGTGTGTTGAAAAAATGTGGTTACGGATGAGAAGCAAAATGATACAAAAGAAAATATGAAAGCTCGGAACAGAAACGTGAAAAAGGAGGAATCGCATTTCTACGAAAGAAATGGATGGTATGACATTGGGAAGAGGAAGCAAATTGAGTGTTGAAAAGTCGTGCGTGATGGATGTGAAGCAAAATAGCGATCTTGGACTCCAAAAGGCCAAAGATGTGGGGCACCTGTGCATAACAGGTGCTGTTGACAGGAGCCACTTATCATACATTTCACATTTAGGTGAAATGAAGCATACAACTTTCATTAAAAATGTTTTTGTATTTCTGGAGGGAAACAGTTGAAATCGATCCCTAAGATGTTATCAAGTGTAGAAATAAAACTCTCCGCTTCATATCCCAAACTCTGACCGCCATCAGGTGTAAAATACGTTTCTGAAAAGCCCTTATTTCTCACATAGTTAGTCATCATGTATAAAACACTCCGCTTATTGCTCCCTTATTTTTACCCGGGGTTTTAACATGGCAAAAATGCTTTACTTAACGATCATCTCCTTACAAATGATCAAGCACATTTCGGTTAAACTCTCAAGTATTGTGCGATACGCTTCTAAATTGTGCACATGATGATGGGTGATCAAATTCATCTATAAAAGCCTGACGCTGCAATACCATTTCAAACATCTGTACACAACCACTTACAAAATCTCCAACTGGTTGTGTCTCTAACGGAAAACCAATTTCTCTATCCTCTACCTCTAGAGCTTTGTCTTTATCAATACAGGAACGGATCAGTACCTCAATCTAGGATTTTATCAGGGGTAAGAAATTACACTTACCTCGGTCTACATCTTCCAGTCGAGCAACCCTGGAGTCCTAGCCGCTCCACTCACCGGTCTATATCATTTAGTCAAACAGCCTGCAAGTTGAAGCCACTCCACTCACCAGCCCATATTTTTTAGTCAGGGTGCCATGAAGTCTAAACTCCTTCACTCACCAGTTCTTATTTGCCAGTCATTGTATTTCCCGATCGATGCCTCTGCCGCTAGTCGGGCCAAGTCCTTCAAGTTGGGGCAGCTAAGCATCAAGTCCTGCCAGTCCACGGAGCAGGCACCCGCAGCCAGCAGCTCGCCCCTCAGTGCAGGCCAGTCTGCCTGCAGCTGTTCAGGGCTGCTTGCGCACAATTCCATGATACGGGTGCGCAAGTCGAGCAGGTCACTGTAACCAGCCAAAATATCAGAAAAAGTCGCTAATCAGAACAAGCAGATGGCATCTAATGATTCTGTAGCCTTAGACCATCGTTTTGGGGATAAGAGCTAGTTTCGAAGGAATATTTATTACACATAAGATTGCGTGTGTGAAGTTATAAAATGTCTATTCTTGAAAAGCTCCATACCTGAATGGGTAATAACGAGAAGCTCTAAATTAATAATGGATTTGAATAACCTCAAGTCAAGTTTTTCACCTGGCGTACATACTTACAAACTAATTTTCTTCTATTAAGTTACGAAAGGTTGAAGTAGGGTTTTCATGTTTTCAAAGTCCAAACTTCTGTTTGGTAGTAAATAAGTCAATAATTATGGAAATTAGAATAAATTAAACCCTTTCGTTTGTCAGTCATGTAAATGAATACCTGTTTCAAACGAAACAGCTGTAACAGCTTGTTGGACACAGCAACAAGAGGCACAGCACTAAGTGGCACAGCCTCAGGGGACACAACAGTAAGAGACACAGCCCCAGGGGACACAGCAGTAAGAAACACAGCCCCAGAGGACACAGCAGTAAGAGACACAGCCCCAGGGGACACAGCAGTAAGAGACACAGCCCCAGGGGACACAGCGGTAAGAGACACAGCCCCAGGGGACAGAACAGTAAGAGACACAGCAGTAAGAAACACAGCCCCACTGGACAGAGCAGTAAGAGACACAGCAGTAAAAGACACATCCCCAGGGGACACAGCAGTAAGAGACACAGCCTCAGGGGACACAGCAGTAAGAGACACAGCCCCATGGGACACAGCAGTAAAAGAGACAGCCCCAGGGGACACAGCAGAAAGAGACACTCTCGGGGGACACAGCAGTAAAAGACACAGCCTCAAGGGACTGAGCAGTAAGAGATACAGCCCCAGGAGACACAGCAGTAAGAGACACAGCCCTAGAGGACACAGCAGTAAGAGACACAGCCCCAGAGGACACAGAAGTAAGAGACACAGCCCCAGGGACACAGCAGTAAGAGACACAGCCTCAGGGGACACAACAGTAAGAGACACAGCCCCTGGGGACACATCAGTAAGAGACGCACCCCAAGGCCAGTCTCACCTCACGTTCTTGAGAGCATCATTGATATCTTCAGTGAGGTGAAGCGCGAAGTCTCCATCAACACTGTGAATTAAGAAGCTGTTATTCCTGGCAACATATTGACGTGTATCTCCGTCAACACGCTCGTGAAAAGTGTTATGTATAATGAAAGGACACTGTAACAATATTCCGTAATAAACACTGTAATTTACCCTACATAGTTGTTTTTCCACAGAAATTTGAACAAATGGTGAGAGATAGGATGTAGTATAAATATTTGTACTGTATATAACACTTACATTTGATGAACAGCAGAACAAAATCGCTTTGCAGTGACGTTAACAAATGATATATCGAAAAAGGACTTTGTTTAAGAACACAAATTTCGACCTCCTTCAAATTTAATTGAGTCGGGTACTGTTTTCAACTGAGCCGCTACAACGCGGAGGACTGAGGGAAATTTTGCACAATTAAGGCAAAATTTGCCTCTTATGTTTACCAAATATTTTCAAGATGTTAACATAAAAGAGCTGAAGTAAAAGTAAATGCAACTTTAAAATCATACTCTCTTCTAAACCTATTTCAGCTGTCTATCATTAATATCAAGAAACAACAGAAATTTTATATCGGAGACATTTTAGCAGACACCCGGTTTAATGGGCTGTTTGTTTTGTTTAGAAATTTCTTGTTTTGATTCACTGTTTTCTTGTATTTCATCACCTACTACAATTGTCGTCGACTCATGTCCTGCTTCATACAATTCCTCCTTAGGTTGTTCTTTTTGTGCGCAGAAGGTGTGGTGTAAAACCGCCCAATATGCGTAAACTCAGCATTCCTCGAACTCAATTCTCATTAGTGCTTCCATCCTTCCTCTCTTTGATACACTTTAGTTTTGGTTAGAGAAGCTCAAATTAAGTAAAATCTAACTTTACTTTCTTCAAGTCAAGCACAAACCTTTCAATTCCATTTTGTACTCTTCATTCATCATTCCCCATTAAAAATTCATGCCGTGTTCAGGTCGACAGGTAACAGAACATAGTGAAACATGGCCGCGGGTCACTATCGGCCGCCTTCGACCAAAATTTACCGTTCGACGGCTGTACGTTAGTCTAATTTGGACGTAAACAAACCGGGAAAATCGTGCTCATGCTCGATATAAAGTGGATTCGTATAAAGTGGACATGGCGACCAAAAAACGGAATCTTGCCTACCGCGGCACAGAAGCCACTTGAAAACGTCTTATTTTTGACTGGGTTCCTCTCTTTGGAACACCTTTGTTGAGGTCAGAGAGGCCTAAACGGGCTTACTATTTAACCTTACGTTCTTAAAGTCAAGCACAAACAAACCGCCGTGCTTCATAGTTAACTCTTACCTGACTCAGCTTCAACTCTGGTTCCTGTCTCAGCTTCAACCCTCGTACCTTTCCCAGCTTCGAAACAGGTACCTTTCCCAGCTTTGAATCTGGTACCTGTCCGAGCTTCAACTCTGATACCTGACCCAACTTCAACTCTTGTACCTTTCCCAGTGTGTGCATCTTTCCTCCACCTCCTCCTCAGTTCGAACGCCCTGCTTCTGAAGCACGATAAGAATTCGGTCAAGTTCCTCTTGTGCCATTTTATTGTAGTCCTTGTTCATCTCCAGGTATTGCAGCGTCAAAGTTTTATACCTGACGGGGTGGGACCACATTTTAGGAGCTGTTCTTTTGTAGCGTAGAGAGGGTATTTGTTAGCTCCATGTAATGTTATAAATTAGGGAATCCTGATGACTGAGTAGCAGGATTGTCGTGGTGCCACATGGTGGTGGTATTTCAAAGTCGGAGGGTCTTGAAAAAGGATATATTCAGGGGCATGCAAGCAAATTATCAAAGTCTCAAAGCTGAAAAAGTTACCCGGACGTTATTCACCTATATTGAAACTACCAATTCCCTAAAAATGAACTCATCAGCTGCTGTCATACCGTCACTCTGAGCTAGGTTACAAAGCAGAGTGGTTCCGTTGTGTTACGGCACTGATAAACAACACTGCGCCAAAGTTTAGTCTCTGACCGGTGAAATTGCTGTGCTAGCGCCAACACCGTGTTAGTGATAGGCTCTCATGAGTCATTACTCCAAGTTAGCAATGAAATCATTGAATATCAAGAATTACAGAACACTTTATCCGCAACAAGAGAAACCGATGGCCCCGACGGGGAATTTTTATAATACTACCGACCGACTAGTAGTCACAAGCTCAAATTCTATAAACAATTAATAAAGCCAAAATAACGGTACAATCCAATTACAGATTGCTATTTCCAAATTGCTCAAGTCAATGGATTTCCAATTTTAGTCGATTATTGAACTTCAGTTTAACCAAAAGCTGTTAAATTGTTAAATACGGGGACTTACCGACTCAAATGACCATTATGTGCCTACCAACTAAAAAAAACAGAAATACACATCTATACATGCACGTAACGAAACAACACTGCATTGAAGATAAGTTTCTAACCTGCGGGAAGGAGGAGCTAGTGCCAACACCGTGTTGGTCACAGACTGCCATGCCCCCAACGTCACGTTCTCCAAAAACAGCTGCACGGAAGGCCCCTCAGGAAGCTGCAGAGCAGCCTCACGTCCTTCAACTTCTAGCAGCGTCGTGCGTATCGCTGGAAGGTGGACAGGTTGAGGAGTGAGTCAACTGGGTGGTGAGTTTGTCAACCAACATTGAGTGAGTGAGTCAAGAAGCTAATGAGTGGGTCAAGAAGCTGTTGAGTGGATAAACAAGCTGGTGAGTGGGTCAATAAGTAGATAATGGATCAGAAGCGCTGTGTGTTTTCATTTAAGGATGTACAGGGTGTTTTTTAATTACAAGGCCCTAAAAATTTTCATCGACTTATGATACAATGAACGGATTTCTGGAAACAAAACAGAAGTAGAATCGTATCTTATGTAATGATTTATATCTTTCATTCTGACCAATTTTGAAAATGACATTCATCATGTGGCGTCCACTGGACAGCAGGCAATTTTGGGCTATGTTTTCATGCTTCTCATTTGAGCACTCGTGAGGGTGGGGCTGATCAGTCTTATTTCTGAGATGATGGAATCCTTGAGATCAGTCAGTCCTTCTTAAACAGAAAACTTCGCAGGTTGTACTCTCTCTTGAAACTTCGCGGGGCTAAGACAATGTGGCTTCCATTAAAGAAGCACGCAGTGTTTATGAATGCTGATTGTTTTTATGTCCAGTTCGTCATCTTGGCTGCAATTTCAAAGCAGGATGTATTTTACTGCGTACTCTGATTCTTCTTTTGTCTCTTATATCAAAAATGAATAGGTATCAAATAAAAGATATAAATCTCAGAATTCTACTGCCGTTTTGTCCTCAAAAATCCGTTCTTTGAATCAAAAGTTATGGAAAATTTTTCGGGTAAACTATAAAAAAAAATCCTTACAAAATTTATCAGCAAAATCGGCAAAGGTTTTACGAATGATCAAATCAAGTTGAACGATTTTGCTTGAACTTTATGTAATGCGGATTACCCGTTTATGGGTTCTAAACAAACAATGTTATGGTAATGTTAAACCTTGATAACAATGTTATCAAGGTTTTTTGCCGAAAGATCGTGAAATGAAAGCAACCTTTTTGTTGTGGAGTACGTAGATCGACACTTTTTTAATGGGTGATGATAGCGGTGAAATAACAATCTTTTTGTGTTGTTACTTCAGAAGAAGCAAGCTCGCCATTAGAAACACATACACTGTTGTACAGTATATGAGAATTGCATTCAGAAACCGCTTATTGTGCAACATCCTTGAGCACTTAACTTTTTCACAGCTAACAATATGACCTTTACTGATTCTAGAGAAATGCAAATGTGGGTCTTTAGAACCACAATTTAATCTACTTGGCAGCCACGGTACTTACTGAGGGAACCGCAAGCGTTCAGCACCTCGAGCTGCAGCGGAGCGGTCAGCTTAATATCCAGCTCCGTACTGGCCGTGACAGCTGCAGCGAGAGCAGTCACCCCTGAGGTGCTTGAAATGGTCCCCTTGAAGTGCGACAACGTGCACCTGCCATTGAGTAAAATTCTGATCCGCTGTACAGCACGGTTTTGATAAGTAGCAGCTTTATTTGTTTGTATGGAAGTCCGTCTTAGATGTAATGTATGTATGATACCATATGAGGATATCGTATAAAAACATAATGCTCTAAAAAATGCAGCTGTGGTTTGGAAGATGACTGAGTTGAGTGAATGTCGCAACTCTCCAGCAAGTGAGCGTAAAATTGGAAGCACGATAGCACGATTGGAAGCACGATATGAATATCATTCATGACTTGGTTTAGAAGAACAGTCTGCGAAAGTAGGAGCGCAAAAACGGTGTCTTGAAGAACAGTTATTATTGGTAGTACGTCAGGTATGTATGTGCCTCCGAGTTCAAATTAGCGGGATGAGCATTGGAGCTAGATATTGACACTAGAAACTCATTTTAGCATAAGTTGTTCTTAGAAAACTGTGTCGGTAAGTTGTTCGTAAGAAACTGTATCAGTAAGTTATTAGTGGCACTTGCGCTGCTATCAACGTGCTAATGGTGTACAGACAGAAGTAGTGAAGGGACTATCGGGGGCAAAATGCACCCTGTAGTAAACAACTTTTGAAAGATTGTGCGACTATGTAGTTCTCTTAGTCCAAAGTAAGAACAAGCAAACGCCCTGAGCAGGTGTTCGTCGATAAATTAACCTCCGCTTACTAAACTTAACTTCAAAAGCATGGGTGTTTCAGCAGAATTTTCCGCTGTTTCCTCATCAAATATGATAATAATAGTCATTAACGTAACACATTAACAGAATTCGCCGCTCAGATTCATCGAAAATAATAATACAAGTTTCAAGTCTTTATAGTACGTGAAAATGTTCTCTATAGTTAAATTTGTTTTATAATGGTGAGGATTTCCAATTTTCCACCTGCCACATGGTGCATATTCTATATAAGGTGTCCTGTTGTTATAAACTTTATTAAACTCTCACTGCAAATCAAAAAATTTAATTCAGCACATTTTTAAATTGTTCGTTCTCAGTGTTGGCCTCATCGAAGTCGGCCGATTGGATTTGACATCACCCACCACACACATCACACACCACACAGTTCACTCACAAAACACACACCACACACGCACCACACACACTCCAAACACTCACACCACACACCACACACACACTTAACTGAAGTTACTTTACGTTATACGTTATACGTTGTATGTTATAGATTATATTTGGTTTGTTATGTTATATTATGTTATGTTACATTATTTTTATTGTATTATAATAAAACAACATAAGGTCATAAGGCCCCTAAACTACGGCGTTGCTGAAGCTTCGGCTACAAACGGGGGAAGCGTCACCCTAAGCATTAGGGGGAAATTAGGGGATTGAAGAGAGAAGGCCGCATGCTCTAAATCCACACATATGTTGGCTGATTCGCAGCTGATGATGGGTCAAGGCCCGAAGTGTTCGCTTTAGTTTTGACCACTACAATTTTAACAATGTGGACTTATTTAGTTTTTGCCCTTAACTTATCATTAGAGTTACATAAAATGCCAAATTTACCATATAATTCTATTGTAAATTAAACATTGAACTTCAGTTCTTCCTGCTGCAGTTAACTTGTTAAGACTCACCTGCCATTGCTATGGCGTAGCGGTTCCACCTCATCATCACAGGGTTCCTGTCCCAATAACTCTAGCTTCAAGCCCCCTCTTCTGACCTTGATGATCTCTGCCCAGTGAGTTTTCTTGAGGACATCAGCTCGTAGCCTCACATGCAACAAGTGTGGCTGCTCGTAGGGCAGCATGAGTGCGATTGCATCCACGTCTCGACCTGTGCATGAAACGGAATATTTGGCGTAGCCAACACTAAAAATGCATCATAGTGATTCGATTCAAAAGACGAAAGTCATTCTAATCTAACTTTCTTGTCATTGTCTCTTTAATTTTAGGCGCCCTATGCAGTAGCTGTAAATGGCTAAAATCTTGGAGGCTCTGTGGTAAAAGTTCAATTGGTTCAGCTTTGTTGGTGAGTTTCATAATAAAATATTAAAATTTCTGCCAGAGTAAAATACAAGCTTCTATTGGTAAATTTGATTTCGTGAGAATATTTTAACTCGCCTGACAAATATCTTTCATTTGTTACACCTAATTTCTGTTCCCCGTAGTTGCCATCCTTCTTAAAGTATTTTTTATGATTCAAAACATTGACCGTAAATTTCAGTAATGCTGGGAATTTTATCCTCCTTATATCAATAATTTGAAAATTTTTAATGTTGTCTACAGAGTATATAATTGTGACACGAAACTTTAATTTCAGTGAATACTCATTACTTGAGTGGAAAGCATTGTACATAGTGTACACAACGCATAAAAATGGTGTACCAAATGTACACCATAGCAGGGAACCTTGCTGTTCTCCAATTTTTATTTTGCTTCAGAAACTTATTTCTTAATCGTTTATTTTTCCCAGGGGGTTTTCCGTGAGAACGCACTTGTGCATTGATTTCTCATTCCCAACCCTCCACACTAAATAGTTCCCTCCTCCTTCCTCTCGTAGAAACACCTCTGTTATGGTTGACCCGCTAACTGCATTTCCACGATTGAAATTGCACTTTAGTTAGGTTGGAAGTAAGAGAAGCGAAAAGTTGTTTTTGCTGCTTGGTAACGTTTGAAAAAAATCAAAAATCTTTTACAAATAATGGAATTCAATGAACCTGTTAATGTTTGGTATTATTAAGACTGAAAACAAATTTTGATTTTAAATATGCGATGAATATTGAACTTCAGTTTAACCCATCGCGGTCAACGTGTTAAATGTGGTCACCTCCGGAAGAGCTCACCATCGGTAGCCGTCCATTTATTCTCTGGATCATTTATCGCTGCCGTCGCCACCCTCTTGACAACATCGACGTTGTCTGAGCCGCTAAGTACCAGATCTTGCCATGTGCTGAATTCGGCACCTGCCGCCACCAGCGCTTCCTCCAATTCAGCCCAGCGTTCCTGGAACAACTGTGGGCTTTCGGTGCTAAGTTCTTGAACGACGTACTGGAGCACCTCCAGGAAACTGGAAAGCAAAGATTGGTTGCTATTAAAACCACTCCCTAGCCAAGACCGAAGCGTTTCAAATAGAGGAAGAATGAAGGCAAAATTTAGTATATGGTTAAGGGAACGTGAAATCTATGCATAAGGTGTATTCGAATTCAAGATATCTGCGCAAAGATATAATTTACACTGAGAAAGAGTTTATGAAAGGACGAGAGAGTTGAAAAGAAAATAGCAGGTACTGAAAGACAGCATAAAAGTGAACCCCCAAAATTTTGTTCATTACAGAAAAACACCAATTCTATTTCAGCGAAAAAAAGACATGCCTAAATCTCTGCTCTAGACCTCACATTTTCCCTCTGAAATTATTAATTCCAATAGAAATAATAGCTATATCCTCCCAGAGGATCTGGTGAGCAAAAAGCAGCTCGGCTGATGGAAAGGAGTTGATATCGAACACTTCAATACCTCAGATTTATGTTGCAATGATTGATTCTAATGCAGTGAAAAGTTTTACCATAAAATGACATTATTAAATCGAAGCGTATTTCTATAGTTTCACTTCGAATGAGATTAAAGTGCAGTTGGGCTCTTTAACTGACGAAAGTGCCAATTTTTTAATTCAGCTAAGAATTAACTATACTGAAAGAAGAATTCGGTAAATAAAATGTACTCCTATGGTAGTCCATACAAGGACCTTGCTCAGTATATTATTTTAGGACTTATTTCCTACAAACCAACAAGATATAATGAAATTCAAGGAAGCAGAAAAGTACAAAAAAAGCGTTTCCAAAAATTTACAGATTGAACGCATGGCTATCTAACTGCCTTAAAGAATAAAGGGGAATTTACTTCTAACACGAAATAAAGTACTGTGTGCTTGTTGGCAAGACTACAAACAAATACGAGCGAATACGGCTATGGCGGTCGTAAACCTCATGCCAGAGATGATCGCGAAGAGTGATCTCTTGAATTATTTCATCGTATGAATTTCATTATAATGAACCTTTCTGTTCATCTAGATTGCATTATTCTGGAAGATCCCCATGATAAACAGAAAAGTTTACTTACGAATTTTCCGTTTTTGATTCTTTCGCCTTCAGAATTTCCTTCACAGGAAGATGACTCTTTTCCATCATGTCGACAACGTATTTTGAAGCGAAATATTCTTGGTCGCTTCTATGGTTGAATGAATGCGTCGGATCTCCTTTTCCAGTGATGGATCTTTTCATTTTGAAAACACTCGAGAGAATTTTTCCTACATCTAGATTTGTGATTTCGTGATTTCTTCGGAGCATTTCGCAGCATTTACTCTGGATTTTCATGAACTGATCTTCAGTGAGTGCCAGAGTGTTTTTCCGCAACAAATTCAAAGCTTCCTCACTGACGATGAGGAAAAGGTCTCTAATGACCATCTCCTTGTTTGGAGACGAGACATCAATTAGTTTTTCGGTCACTAGATCACTGTAAATATGAAATATAGCTTTAGCTACATCATTCGGTGACCTCCATCTGGATATGCTATCGGGACGATTTACATAAACGTGACCAAACTGCAGCAATTTGAGTGGTTCCGTAAACAAGATCCTTAATGAATCTCCCATATTTTTGAAACTTTCGCGTATTTCTCCGGAACGCTGATGACCAATTAGATGCGGCTCGTACTTCCCTATGAAGCATAGTTGATGATTGAGGTCCGTTAGCGGCAACATCTCAAATTCTACAAAATTACCGTTGTTCATGGCAAGCAGCTTCCTCAACCGTCCAACAGCATGAGGTCTGGTGGTGGTGATAATTCGACATTGAGCGAGAAACGTTTTTTTGATCACTTGCTGCAGGACCTCCATCGAGTTACTGTACTCATCATACCCATCAATGAGAAAGAGAACTCTGAGATTAAAGAGAGCTTCGATAACGGAGTCTTCCCCTAGTTTTGTGCGCACGTCACTAAATTGTTGGATCAGGACATCACTTAATGTTTTTGTTGTGTGGTCTCTGCACTGGATGTACACCAGCAGGTCAAATTCCTGGAGGCGAGGAGATGTGTTGGCCTGTGGCTTAATGAATTGGAGAGCAATATTTTCGAGCAAGTTACTTTTTCCAGACCCAGCCACACCTGACACGATGATAAAATTCTCAGGAATCTCAAAGATCTCCGAGTAAGGGAAGATATCACCGTTCTCTCCTTCCCTCAGCAGAATCTCGAGTTCATAAAACACAGATGTTCGAGCTACTTTACCCATGCTGAACATTAGATTCTCTTGTTCAAAATTAGCTCGCAAAAAATCGTCCATGGTCTTCCAACCTTCATAGACCATACATGCTTTGACGAACAACAATTTCTTTGTTCCAGGAGAAAACCTTGCCTGGATGTCTGCCTGCAGCTCATTCTGTAAGTCTCGTGTTTCGTTAGCAGAAAGGGAATAGAACCTTCCAGCCTCTTGGATGAAAGCATCGAGTGCTGTGTGTAGGCTACTAAGAGCAGCTGGGTCCCGGGCAACACTTATGTCGTTCATTACTGCGTTCCGGAGATTTGCCAGATCTTTTAGCTTCCTGTAGAAGTTCGAAGTGTTTCTTTCGTCATTCTTAGTCTTAAACAGGGAATGAAGCAGATGCGTCAGGGTAGTTATACCCATGTCATCAGGATTTACATCCGTTTCGAATTTCTTCCACGAGAATCTGCATGACTGTTTCCATTTCTTTTCGTTAAATGCAGTACCTTGCAGCCTCTTGCAGTAATCTTTATAAGTCTCAGTAGGTAATTTGTCGTGGCATTCTTTGTCTATGAATTTTCGAACGTATTTGGGGCTCAGCTCGAGATGGACCATGATGTTGATGTCGGTGGCCTCCATGTCGTCCGCCAGTGACCTCGCGTTCATTTGATCTATGTTTGCTTCCACCATGGGGAGAGTGCCTGCTTAGAATGAACGCATGATCTACAAGTGAAATGAAAAGAAATCGAACAACTTTTTCGTATACAGTAGATAATATCTCGAAATCTTTCTGTCTCACAACGAGGGAATTCAAAAAAGCACATCATGATATTTCTTAAATTTGAAAACGGGCAGATTTAAAGTTTTTGACGAAGGTTATGCAAAATCTACTAAGGGTTAAAAAAATTTCGAGATAATTGTCAATAAATTATGAATTCTTCCACCGCTTAGATTTCATTTGCACACAGTACAGTTGACAGTACAAAAAGATAATACACGCCTTGATGATACAGCCGCCTAACTTCAATTGTACCTCCTACGACACATAGTCACTCCCACATTTTATATTTTATACCTGCCTACGCCTTGATGATACAACCATCCAATTGCACCTCCCACGACACGTAGTCACTCCCTCATTTTATACTTGCCTACGCCTTGATGATACAGCCATCCAATTGCACCTCCCACGACACGGAGTCGCTCCCTCATTTTATACTTGCCTACGCCTTGATGATACAGCCATCCAATTGCACCTCCCACGGCACGGAGTCGCTCCCTCATTTTTGAGAGCACGATGCCCATCTTGCAGGAACACGTACAAGTGCTCGCAAGAAGACGTGCCGGCAAACACGACTGCAGGAAAGGAACAAGTACCAAGTACCCGGCTGGATTTCAAATAAGTTTTTTGGAACGTCAAGGTTAAACTTCCTGTGTGACAAATAAAATTTGAGTTTAGCCTTCAAGGCGCGTGGTTCTTCAGTCGAAATTCATGTTAAAAAGGAAATATCTAGTAAAATCACAGCAAAACCAATAGGGGGCTGATTCATTTCAGGATAATTAATTATTTATCAATTTCCAGAGAATGGGAGATTAGTAGGGAACATCTACTCAATAAAATGTTTGTTCTCTGCGGGGGCGGCAAAATGGTTCATCACAGTTCGGGCAATCGTGATGTCGTCATTTCCATCCGAAAGGGGGCGATGTACCACCAAGGTGGTGCGTTCAGAACGGAGTCGCTATGCAAATCACCAGTACAGGAGGAAGGGGCGAGGACTCGGAAGTGCCAGAATAAGGGGAGTTATCAGATCCAGTACTGCGGCATGTTTCAAGAAGGGGACGGATGCAAGAGGCGATTCGGGAAATTTGCGGGATACTAAAGTGGTAATTTAAACGTGTCGAATTGTGCTGTGTAGCGGAAAAACTGTGGGCACAAGCTCGTATTGTGCTGATTGTAACGGCGCGTTTCATGCCGTTATCCATTAGAACATTTTCTAGGATTATGTTTCATTGCTTCATTGCATTGCCTCGAGTGTTCCATTATTTTGATAGTCAAGATTTCTCAATCAATAACTCAAGTGTTCATTCGTAAACTTAAATGAATTTAATACAAAATGTGCTGCTTGTAGTTATCATTATCCCGTGTTGATTAGATGTGTACTGGTGAGAAGACGGATTGAACAGAAATTCACTTTTCCTACTCTCCTCTATTGCCTTTCCCTATGTTTTTCAGCATTGGTATTTCTTTTCTTCTTCCTCTAACCCGAAGTTTAAATTCCTCAATTCCGGACGTGTGCCCTTACACGTTTCGTGACACTATGTTAAAGATGCGACTTGAGAAAGTGCGAAGTGTATAAAGTGCGGAAAGAGTTTACTTTGCAAAGGCTGGTCTACCAGTGGTTTGTTACGTCACCTAGAGTAAACACAACCTAGTGAAGCCTGGAACTGTGGTACCAGCTGCGTCAACTAGAAGCTCATTAGACAGAATGCGTATTGGAACAAATCTTTTTCATGCAAGGGAGAGCAGTAGTAAAAGGACCAAACCTAAACAAAAAAAAATAACAAGTTCCGTAAAGGTGCATCAAAGTATTCCGGAAGAACAAGTGACCAAGCTTGTAGCAGTTGATGGCGTGTCAGTAAATACAGTTACAAAGAGTGAATTCATTAGAGAATCCTTCTCAGAAAAGGGTTTCTTTGCTCCCTAAATCAACAAATGCTGTGATTGGCATAGGTAACAAATTACAATAACATAAATGTAAAAGTTTTAAGGAATCTCAGGATCCAGGGAATCCAGGATTGTCTTCCTGAAAGATCCCGGGATTTTCATTTTGACCCGGGATTTCCAACCTGAATTATCATTTAGTTACATAGGAATGCTGTTCATAAAATTTTAATACCATTCAACTTCGCAGTAAAGAAATTCGGCTGTATTGTAGAACTATTTAGTTACACGCTGATGCCATTCAGTGCGATAGTGATGCTGTTCAACTACACATCAATGATATTCAGATATATTGTACTACCATTTAGCTGTATAATGACACTATTCATTTGCGTATGAACGCTATTTAACTATGCATCAATGTTAATCAGCTACTTTTGAGTTAAATGGTTTACTATTCATTAATATTGTAAGTTCAATCAAATGATCATAAATGATATTCAGCAAAGTTACAATATTATCCATGTATGAAATAATTGCGTTTCCAGTGCATTCTAATCCAAATTGAATTGCTGTTTAGCTTCATTCCTGCTCTACAACATTGAAAGTTTATTCACTTGTCTTGTAAAAATCTTGTTCCCTTCTGGTATGCCACAATTTTTTTCAGTTACGTGACAGAATGCTAATGAATGCTTAGGACAATATAAAGTTTCAAGTTCATATCTGAATGTTTTCGTATGATCCCTCGTGATCCCTCAGGTATCGAGTACCCGCTAAATCGAAGTTAAAGTCCCTTCTAAACCAACATACAAGTTTTAGGTACCTCTAAATCGATGTAAAAGGATTGAGTACCCGCTAAATGGACACACAAGAATTAGGTACCCCCTATATTAATGTAAAAGAATAAGTACCCGCTAAATTAACAACTAATAGGTACCCCTAACTCGATGTACCATACAGAGCTCCGGCTAAATCGAGGTCAAAGTATTAAGTTTCCGCTAAATGAACTCACAAGTATTAACTACCCTCTAAATTAATTTGAATGTACCGAATGCCCGCTAAATCATTCCCATTCTTTACTGAAGTCGCCTCAGCAAACAACCTCTGTGGCGGTAAGTTTCGACTCCTAACATCCGGAGTGCAGTGCAGCCTCTGATTGGCCCTTGCAAGTGTGTTGCACCACACAATATTTCTGGTCTATTTGTTTCCGAAGCCTCACAAGAATTGCTAAACTAGTGTGCTGCCAATTGCTGATGACCTAAAGGTTAAACCGTGAACATATAATTAGCCAATCATGCACTGCGTACACATATTTCACTACTTATGTTATGTACACAGTGCACCTCGCACACGCATTTTGCCACGCACACACACGGCACCTCGCTCATTCATTACTCCACTCTTACTCGCTGCACTGCGAACGTACTCTGCGCTACGTACACACACTGCACTACGTACACACCCTGAACTAAGTACACACACTGCCCTACGTACACACACTGCCCTACGTACACACACTGCACTACGTACACACCCTGCACTAAGTACACACACTGCACTACGTACACACACTGGACTACGTACACACAGTGCACTACGTACACACACTGCACTACGTACACACACTGCACTACGTGCACACACTGCACTACGTACACACACTGCACTACGTGCACACACTGCACTACG
>JACJUY010001780.1:61243-73776 GCA_014220935.1 Platorchestia sp. MABIK
CACACACTGCCCTACGTACACACACTGCACTACGTACACACACTGCCCTACGTACACACACTGCCCTACGTACACACACTGCACTACGTACACACAGTGCACTACGTACACACACTGCAGTACGTACACACACTGCACTACGTACACACAGTGCACTGCGTACACACACTGCACTACGTACACACACTGCACTATGTGCACACAGGGCACTACGTGCACACACTGCACTCTGTTCCATCAGATCTAGCAGTGCTATCAACTTATGCTGGTCACTCCTAAACTGCTATATTTGGTGCCGTTGGTGACGAACTCTTTCTTAATCTTAATGTGGCAAAACTGAATGCTTACACTTATCAACTGTGGCAAAACTGAATGCTTACACTTAGCAAATGTGGCAAAACTGAATGCTTACACTTAGCAAATGAGGCAAAACTGAATGCTTACACTTAGCAAATGTGGCAAAACTGAATGCTTACACTAGGCTAATGTGGAAAATCTGAATGCTTACACTTAGCAAATGTGGCAAAACTGAATGCTTACACTAGGCAAATGTGGCAAAACTGAATGCTTACACTTAGCAAATGTGGTAAAACTGAATGCTTACACTTAGCAAATGTGGCAAAACTGAATGCTTACACTTAGCAAATGTTTCACCTACATGAGTTGCATAACATTACGAGTAGAATATTCACAGGTGCATTTTGTGGGTCTCGTCTAAAAACTTGTATGAAAACGCAAGTTTCGGGTTAATTTTGTTCAGAAAACTCGTCCAAATTTTATTTTAATGGGATTGTATGAGGAGATTGCACAATAATTATTATGATAACGAGTGCACACGACCCGTCAAAAAATGACAGGATTAGATATCTGACCAACTGAGCTTCAACATGGCTTTCCCATGATTTGCCATACTATTTTAAGGCTTTCCTAAGTCTCAACTGCAGATATTCTATCCAAGCTAATCTAACCTACCAATACACACGATATTCGTTCCAACTCTGAATCTGCTGGGTTAATGTACCGAAAATTATTGTGGAGTTGCTGAAGCTTGTATCACAGATACGCTCATCACCCACTTGTGGCTGGTGGGTGTGACGCACAGACGGACGGACGGACGGACGCGGTTCCTTTCATAATAGTGATTATTGAGGAGTCTTCCCAGCCATTTTCGAAACTCAGACGAAATCACAGCTCAATTTGGTGGTAATGTAGCATTCAGGTCTTATAATGGGAATTGGCGGGGGATGAGGTCATCCCAATCCCGTTTTAGTGCCGTGGTGTGCCAGCTGTGTTCTGACGGAAGTGCGACAATGTATTTATGCTTGCGCGCTGGCGATGGTTTGGGCCTCAAATGAGGTAAAAGAGATTTACTTTCTAGAGGTTACTCATTTCCAGTTGGAGAGTCAGATTTCATGTAGACGAATTGCAAGTAAGAAAAGGTTCAGTGGGGTGCGTGGCCCGCAGATGGCGAGGCCAGTCAGTATTTCAGAGAGGTTCGGCTCAGCGCCGATGCGTGATTGTCGTACTTGTCCGTAGTCGGGACATTCGAGAAGGATGTGGTGGACTGTTACAGGCACAATACATTATCGCAGTACGGCTGCGGTCGGCCCTCCATGAAGTGTGTGTATGGCCTTCACGAAGATTAGCGAGGACCACTTCCCAGAGTCGATCCCTCTGCTGAGAAAACGGAAGAGGACGGACATCAGGTTTTATCGCCATCAGCTTGTTATTATAGCTACCTCGCTCCCCGACACTCCGACGTGGCTGGACACCCGGCAGAAAGTAAATTGTTAACGGCTAGAAATGAGGCGACACTGTATGAGTTGGACAATGGGGTGAGGCGAGTTTTATCTGGAGAGAGCTTGAATCGTAGTTCGCTAGTCGGTAGTTATGGTAATCACCAGGTGAAGAAGATTTTCAGCGTGGTTTAGAGCATCGTATTTGGCATATAAATTTGCAATATATGAGGTAGCATGCGGCTGAATACGGCGTTGAGGCGCCGTGGAGCCTTGTGCTATTGCCGCTCCTTCTAGAGCTTTCGTCCATTCCCTATAGATACGGGAGAGAAATTGGTGTGTACGGACATGGTCAAGGAAAAGTGCTCGAAGATGAGATGGAGCGGTCGTGGAATTTGAATACTTGCATAGTTTGCGACAAATGCTAATAGCTGGTAACTGATTGCGTAACAATCGCCGCGTACTTACCCCACCACCAACTGTAACTGACTGAACCGCACTGGATACCTATTGAACAATGTTTAGGACATGAGGCTATTATAGGCTACTGTTTAGAGCACAGTCCAGAGTAAGCCCACTTCCTCTTCTACTGAAAATGTTTGCAAAATATTTCAATTGAGATGAAGCTGCCAAATGAAGTGACATACTTACAGCGCTAAAATGCCTTAAACCGAGAAATATGAGTGGAACAGAAGCAGGGGATGAACTGCTTAACCGTGAGTTAAAATGTTAATCGAGGAATTATCCTTTTGTACGCTATATAATCAATTTGTACGAGCTAATAAAGCGTCAAACAATGACATCTATGACATACAGTTGCGCAAATAATCACTCAGAGATCTACCAGCAACTGACCCCGATGAAGACGGAAAACCCTGCCTCTGTGCTCAGACAAGAAGACGTAACGCAACGTATTTCATGAAGGTACGTTCAGGCTTGGTATGCAGGTACGTTCATGGCAAGCTTGGTGTAGCAAGACCTGACCTTGTTTTAAATCCGCCCTCACCCCATTAGTCTTGTAAGGTCGGAATAGTGTTGAAAAGAAGTGTTTATTGAACGTTAAGTTTCTCGATGACCATATCGCGTGAGGGGAGGAGGTGAACGAATGCTCTGCGTAAACGGGGCGTCGAACGTTTTAAAATGTGAGTGATTGAGAATTTCCCAAACCTCCAAACTCAAACTGAGTATTCGTGAATGCGCTTTCAAGTTCATTGAGTCGTTAAATTGGAACAGTTTTTAAATGAATTTAGTTATTATCCATTTTAACGTGCAGAAGAGACTGGGGCTTTCTGTAAACTTTGCCAGGCCACTCTAAGTTTGTGCAGCGACCCTCGCTCGGTGGTCAAGTGCATGCAAACACCCTTCTCCCCTCCCGCATCTCCGTGTCACTCCCCACTGCCCGAAATAGAACAAATGTATCCACAGGTGGGAGGCTTAGTGGTTATTTGCCTTCGAATGAACTGAACGGCACAACATGCCATCATTAAATAAAACGTTTTTGCCTCAAAATTGCTAATATGCCGCCACACGGTGACAACAGAAATGATATTTGCCTACATATAGAAATGACAAACTAGGGAATCTCGAATACACCCATGAAACATCTTTGCAGCGTCTTCGGTGGTGAAATGTCCTATATAAAATAATTATAATAACAAATGTATACCGAAAATCAGTGTAGAAACAAAATTACCCTGATGCAGTGGCAAACTCGAATACTTTGGCAAATAAAATACAGTGATAAATTTTACGGACCATTCATCTGTTATGGTAAGAATTTTATGTTGAGTGCATATGACGTGCAATTTCGACCTTTAATCCACAAAATTGTGTTAAAATTACCTCATTAGCAAATATCTCGGCAATTTTGATTAACAAATTTGGTGATATAATGACGTAACATGTGGGAAATGGGAAATAAATTTTGTAAATGTGAGACGTTGGGAAACTGAGCGAGTGAAGTGACATTCTGCACAGGTCGCAAACAATAGGCCTCTATGAGCTACATGCCTTCCCAAGTCTGCGCCAGCACCCCTTCTCCCTCCTCCCCTGACCTCCTCATCCTCTGCCGCACTCCCTTGTTCTTCCCCAACCTCTGCTTTCTGATGCTCTGTTGGCCAAATGAAGCTTGCCTGACTTTGATGATGGACACTGCCCTCTTTTAAACTAACAAAAGGTTAAACCGTTATCTTTCTAGCCATGAAAAAAGTTTTCACACCATAACTTCTACTCAATGAACGAAATTGAATTATGTTCATTTCTATCCATGCATCCAATATAATTTCATAATGTTTCCAAATGAAATCCCCTCAGCTACTTGGAAAGCAGCTTTATCTGGTGAAATAACATCCCTTAACACAGCTCCGCATGAAAACTCAAGTACAAAAAAAGCGTAATATATCCGAAACATTCATAAAACGGAAACGGAAAACACCAAAAACCTCACGAGTAAAATCACTCGTTCAAAAGCCTCAACCACACAAGATGATTGTAACAACTCCTACGGTCAAGCAGTGTGACGTCAACGAGAGCTTCACATTCGCCAAAGTAACACCAGTGCTGCCCGGGATACCAGAGTTGTCCGACACTGATGAAAATCTCCCAAGCGCTGCTTCTGACAATCAAGTTTCAACGCCAGAAACGTACGCACTCGCAACAAGTCCTAGCAAGTGCAAGGACGGAGCTTCTAAACCATAACTCCACAGTTCAAACTATTCTCGAGAAGACACATCAGCGACAGAGTTACCATAAATTTCATCGGTTACGATGGGTAAAAATATCAATTTGTCAGGAGCTGCCGAGAATGATGCGATGTATGAGCCTAAGAGAAGTGATGAAGCACCAACACGGAGATGTCGAATTGAAGACGGATCCACCACCCTCAAGGGTCTCCCTCCTGATTCTCGAAGTACCACTACGTAGTACAGAAGTTGTAAGTTAAGAGGGCTCGGGCTCCAAGGAGCTAAAATCTTATTGGTTATTCTACAGCGGCAATCGCAGAGCCCCTCAATTCTCTGCGACGACCACATTTACGGACAGGTAGAGCTGCAGTTCTGCTCCTCCACCGCGTCAAAGGTCGGACTTCACTTGCATTAACGGCTGTGCACACTCAAGAAGGAGCAGGAATAATCAAATCAAAGGTAGATGATAAGGTTGTAAAGAATGCTGAATTCGATGAAACTAACAAGCCTTTAATAACATCCTAAGTTAATTTATTATTGTTATGGATCGGAAGATTTTAAAAGTGCGTCAAATGTTACGGAATGAAGACCAGATTTTACACACGTGACTTGAATACAGCATCAAATTACAGGCCCATCAGTCTTTTTCTTTTCCTGTCCAAAATATTGGAGAAAGTGAAAGCAAATCAACTATCATCTCACTTAGATTAGCCAAATATACTTCATCGAAATCAATAGTCATACAGGAGAAGCACAAGCACTCAAGACACTCTGCGTAATAGCACTGAAAAAAGTATACAGTGATATCGGTCAAAAAATGTTGCACTCATGCTGCTTCTCGATCTCTCCAAAACATTCTACAGCGTCGAACATGATCGACTTCTACGGAAAACATTGAACTTTAGGAGTTGACGCATTGGTTTATAAGCTAATTATCAAATCGATCTCATGCAGTCCTATTAGATAACAAGTTGTCCCCATGCACTGAAAACAAAATTCGGTATTGTTCAAGGATCCATTCGTGGTCCGCTGTTTTTTTCTGGTTTTATTAACGATATTGCTCCAATGCCCTCTAACACTCGAATCTCTATGTATGCAGATGATGTGGAAATTGCAATGACAAGCTCTGAATCGGAAGGACCAAAGACGCAAATTGAAGCTGATCAGCCTCTTTAGTCATGGTATGACCAAAATGGTGTCAGGCTAAATGCGAGTAAAACGAAGTTCATCATTTTAGGGTTAAAAAATTCAAAATCTTACTCTTACGGTTGGGAATGACGAAATTAAGCTATTAGAAAAAACAAAAAATTTATGTATTTGGTTTGATAGAAACGTTTATTTCAAACCCCACGTAGAGAAAACTTACAACAAAATTTACGAAACTTTAATGTTTTTTCATCGTGTAAGAAGTATACCCGACGAAAAGTTTAGATTATTGGCCATTCAATTTTGAGTTTTATCGCGTATTGACTATTGTAGCCTAGTTTAGGGAGATATACCTTAGTATCTTCTAAAATAGTTTCAAAAATACATGAACTTCGCAGCCAAGGTGGTATGCAAAGGTAAATTTAAATGGAGTGTTCACGTAACATTTCTCCTGAATAAGCTCGGCTGGACTCCCATCCAGGGAAGGTTTCTCGTGCTCAAAGCCCAATCTGTATTCTCCTCCTTATATCTTCCACAGAGCAATGCTGAAATAGTACTATTTCATCTCCCGCACCGTCACCAACCTAAGGCTGAATAGGAGACATTATGTCTGAATCAAATACCGTTCATCAAACATTAGGCAGAAAGCTCTGTCAGTATCAGGTGCCTTACTGTGGAACCAACTTCCCCAGAGCATCAAACCCTCAAACATCAAGAGAATTCAAAACTAAAATAGCGCGTTATCTACGTCCGCACAGTAATTGCAAGCTGTAAAACCTGCGATAAAGGTTTATTCAAATTTCTATTGATAATTATCTCATATTTCATAACATTATACTACATACACTAAATTTTTGTAGTATGCGTCTGCAATGTTATTGCTTGCATGCGACTATTTAAGTACATGTACGTATGTACGTATGACGCTCATATACAGGGTGTCCGACATTTTTGTTGCCAAGCTTTAACATAAGGGAGCGATCGTCGAAATGAACACTTTTTATTCCATTAAGGTGTGGTCTGAAATGCTTAGTTAAAAAGTTACAAATACGTTAAGTTACTTTTCATCCGATATTCTGAGTGCTCCTCGACATCAACGACAAAGATTAGTTTGTTTACTGTTAGTACTTCTTCGGCTGCAAATGTATCACCGGCAATGGAGGGAGTATCCAATGCTGAATTAGCGGATATGCACCTAGTGTATGGTGCAGCGAATGGAAATTCTAGGGAGGCTGTTCGAATTTACGCTGAAAGGCATCCTAACAGACATGTTCCATCGCGTCATACATTCACAGCCATGCACCGGAGATTACGTGAATACGGATCATTTCACAGACCACGACCTGAAGGAAGACGCCAAAGGAGTGTAGCAGATCCAGGCAAGGTGGAAGATGTCTTAGAATATTTTCGAAACAATCCTACTTCAAGCAATCGTTCTTGTGCACGTGCTTTACATTTAAGCAAAACTACTGTGTGGCAAGTACTACATAACAGTGGTTAACAGCCATTTCACTTTCAGCGTGTGTAGGAATTGCACGGTGATGATTTCGAACGTCGTGTTGAATTTGAGAGGTGGTTTCAACAGAAAACAGATCAACAACCTCGTTTCCCATCACGAGTCTTACTCACAGACGAAACGTCAATTACTCGAGAAGGAATACTTAATCTCTATAACCTGCACATGTTGTCTGGCAACAATCCACATGTTACAAGACAACGTCGACATCAAAGCTTCGATAACGGAGCCTTTCCCTAGTTTAGTGCGCACGTCACTGAATTGTTGGATCAGGACATCACTTAATGTTTTTGTTGTGTGGTCTCTGCACTGGATGTACACCAGCAGGTCAAATTCCTGGAGGCGAGGAGATGTGTTGGCCTGTGGCTTAATGAATTGGAGACCAAAATTTTCGAGCAAGTTACTTTTTCCAGACCCAGCCACACCTGACACGATGATAAACTTCTAAGGGAAGATAATATCAGATAATATCGGGTAAGGGAAGATATCCGCGTACTCACCTTCCCTCAGCAGAATCTCGAGTTCATAAAACACGATTGTTCGAGCTACTTTACCCTTGCTGAACATCAGATTCTCTTGTTCAAAATTAGCTCTCAAGAAATCGTCCATGGTCTTCTAACCTTCATGGACCATACATGTTTTGACGTACAGCAATTATTTCTTTAAACTCTGCCCTTCTAAGAAACCCTGCCTTGATGTCTTCCTGCAGTTCATTCTGAATGTCTTGAATTTTGTTAGCAGATAGGGAATAGAACCATCCTGCCTCTTGGATGAAAACATCGAGCGCTGTGTGCAGGTTACCAAGAGCAGCTGGGTCCCGGGCAACACTTATGTCGTGCATTGCTGCGTTCCAAAGATTTGCCAGATCTTTTAGCTTCATGTAGAAGTTCGAAGTGTTTCTTTCGTCATTCTTAGTCTTGAACAGACATTGAAACAGATGCGTCAGGGCAGTTATATCCATGTCATTAGGATTTGCATTCGTTTCGAATTTCTTCCACGAGAATCTGCATAACTGTTTCCATTTCTTTTCTGTAAATGCAGTACCTCGCAGCCTCTCGCAGTAATCTTTATAAGTCTCAGTAGGTAATTTGTCGTGGCATTCTTCGTCTATGAATTTTCGTACGTATTTGGGGCTGAGCTCGAGATGGCTCATGATGCTGTTGTAGATGGCTTCCATGTCTTCCACCAGTGACCTCGCGCTCATTTGATCTATGTTAGCTCCCGCCATGGTGAGAGTGCCTGCTGAGAATGAACGCATGATCTACAAGTGAAATGAAAAGAAATCGAACAACTTTTTTGTATACAGTCGATAATATCTCGAAATCTTTCTGCTTCACAATGAGGGAATTCATAAAAATACATTATGATATTTCTTAAATTTAAATACGGGCAGATTTAAAGTTTTTGCGAAGGTAATGCAAAATCTACTAAGGGTTAAAAATATTTCGAGATAATTGCCAATAAATTATGAATTTTTTCACCGCTTAGATTTAATTTGCACACAGTACAGTTGACAGTACAAAAAGAGTACACGCCTTGATGATACAGCCGCCCAACTCCAATTGTACCTCCCACGACACGTAGTCGCTCCCTCATTTTATACTTGCTTACGCCTTGATGATACAGCCATCCAATTGCACCTCCCACGAACATAGTCAATCCCTCATTTTATACTTGCCAACGCCTTGATGATACAGCCATCCAATTGCACCTCCCACGACACATAGTCACTCCCTCATTTTATACTTGCCAATGCCTTGATGTTACAGCCATCCAATTGTACTTCCCACGACACATAGTCACTCCCTCATTTCATACTTGCCAACGCCTTGATGATACAGCCATCCAATTGTACCTCCAACGACACATAGTCATTCCCTCATTATATACTTGCCAATGCCTTGATGATACAGCCATCCAANNNNACAGCATCATCCAATTGCACCTCCCACGACACATAGTCACTTCCTCATTATATACTTGCCTACGCCTTGATGATACAGCCATCCAATTGCACCTCCCACGACTGGTAGTCATAATCTCATTTTATACTTGCCTACGCCTTGATGATACAGCCATCCAATTGCACCTATCATGACACGTGGACATACCTTCATTTTTACACTTGCCTACGCCTTGATGATACAGCCATCCAATTGCACCTCCCACGTCACGGAGTCACTCCCTCATTTTTACACTTGCCTACGCCTTGATGATACAGCCATCCAATTGCACCTCCCACGTCACGGAGTCACTCCCTCATTTTTGAGAGCACGATGCCCATCTTGCAGGAACACGCACAAGTGCTCGCAAGAAAACGTGCCTTCAAACACGACTGCAGGAAAGGAACAAGTATCACAGCGAAGCACCTGCCATAAAAAACAACACATCATAAGTATTTCTTAAGTAATACCTCCAAGTAGTAATACGAAAATGCACAGGTAATACCCGTTATGGGGACTTTGCTGACATTCATTGGGCGATTTCTATCTCAAATAATGATGAATTGTTTTGTGTAACTCTGATATTCAGGAAAGACGCAGGTCGATTTGCAAGAAATACAGTTGAAATTTTTTTTATTGTATTTAATTGACAGCAAAGAAATGAAAGTGAATACGAATCAATGATGTTAGACAAATGATATGATGATATTGATAAGGTGCAGGAGAATATTTTTCGAAAATAAAAAGTGTCGCACTCAGTGCGGGAGATATGTAGGCCCAGAAATCATGGGAGATTAGTAGGGAACATATATTCAATACATTGTTTACTCTCAGCGGGGGAGGTAAAATGGTTCATCATAGTTCGGGCAATCGTGACATCGTCATTTCCAACCGAAAGAGGGCGATGTACCGCCAAGGTGGTGCGTGCAGAACGGAGTCGCTATGCAGATCACCGGTACACGAGGAAGGGGCTAGGACTTGGAAGTGACTAAATAAGAGTAGTTGTCAGATCCAGTGCTACGGCATGTTTCAAGGAGGGATCGGATGCAAGGGGCGATTCTGGAAATTTATGGGGTACAAAAGTGGTAATTTAACTGTGTGGAATTGTGCTGTGTAGCGGAAAACTGTGGGCACAGGCTCGTTTTGTGCTGACTGTAACGGCGTGTTTCATGCCGTTTTACACTAAAAATTTTTCTAGGATTAAGTTTCATTGCTTCATTGCATTGCGTCGAGTGTTCCATTTTTTTTGACAGTCAAGATTTCTCAATCAATTACTCAAATGTTCATTTGTAAACTTGAATAAATTTAATACAAAATGAGTAGTTTGTAGTTATTATCCCGTGTGGATTAGATGTGTACTGTTGAGAGCGCGTATTTAACTGAAACTCACTTTTCCAACTCTCCTCCGTCGTCTGTTGCTTTTCTCTATGTTTTTCAGCACTGGTATTTCTTTTCTTCTTCCTCTAACCCGAAGTTTAAATTCCTCAATTCCTAACGTCTATCCTGACACGTTTCATGACACTATGTTAGAAGATGCGACTTGAGAAAGTACGAAGTGTATAAAGTGCGGAAAGAGTTTACTTTGCAAAGGCTGGTCTGCCAGTGGTTTGTTACGTCACCTAGAGTAAACACAACCTAGTGAAGCCTGGAACTGTAGTCCCAGTTGCGTCAACTAGAAGCTCATAAGACAGAATTCGCATTGAAACAAAGCTTCCTCAGGCAAGGGAGAGCAGTAGTAAAAGGACCAAACCTAAACAAAAAAAAATAACAAGTTCCGTAAAGGTGCATCAAAGTATTCCGGAAGAACAAGTGACCAAGCTTGTAGCAGTTGATGGCGTGTCAGTAAATACAGTTACAAAGAGTGAATTCATTAGAGAATCCTTCTCAGATAGAGGTTTTTCGCTCCCAAAATCGCCAAATGCTGTGAAGGACATAGGTAACAAATTACAATGGAATAAATGTAAAAATATTATGGAATCTCAGGATCCAAGGAATTCCCAGGATTGTCTTCCTGAAAGATCCCGGGATTTTCATTTTGACCCGGGATTTCAAACCCTAATTATCATTTAGTTACTTAGGAATGCTGTTCATCAATTTTTAATACTATTCAACTTGGCAGTAAAGAAAATCCGCTGTACTGTACTACTATTTAGTTACACGGTGATGCCATTCAGTGCGATAGTGATGCTGTTCAACTACACATCAATGATATTCAGATATATTGTACAACCATTTAGCTGTATAATGACACTATTCATTTGAGTATGAACGCTATTTAACTATGCATCAATGTTAATCAGCTACTTTTGAGTTAAATGGTTTACTATTCATTAATATTGTAAGTTCAATCAAATGATCATAAATGATATTCAGCAAAGTTACAATATTATCCATGTATGAAATAATTGCGTTTCCAGTGCATTCTAATCCAAATTGAATTGCTGTTTAGCTTCATTCCTGCTCTACAACATTGAAAGTTTATTCACTTGTCTTGTAAAAATCTAGTCCCCTTCTGGTATGCCACAATTTTTTTCAGTTACGTGACAGAATGCTAATGAATGCTTAGGACAATATAACGGTTCAAGTTCATATCTGAATGTTTTCGTATGATCCCTCGTGATCCCGCAGGTATCGAGTACCCGCTAAATCGAAGTTAAAGTCCCTGCTAAGCCAACATACAAGTTTTAGGTACCTCTAAATCGATGTAAAAGTATTGAGTACCCGCTAAATCGACACACAAGAATTAGGTACCCCCTATATCAACGTAAAAGTATAAGTACCCGCCAAATTAACAACTATTAGGGACCCCTAACTCGATGCACCGTACAGAGCTCCGGATAAATCGAGGTCAAAGTATTAAGTTTCCGCTAAATGAACTCACAAGTATTAACTACCCTCTAAATTGATTTGAATGTACCGAATGCCAGCTAAATCATTCTCATTCTTTACTGAAGTCGCCTCAGCAAACAACCTCTGTGGCGGTAAGTTTCGACTCCTAACATCCGGAGTGCAGTGCAGCCTCTGATTGGCCCTTGCAAGTGTGTTGCACCACACAATATTTCTGGTCTATTTGTTTCCGAAGCCTCACAAGAATTGCTAAACTAGTGTGCTGCCAATTGCTGATGACCTAAAGGTTAAACCGTGAACATATAATTAGCCAATCATGCACTGCGTACACATATTTCACTACTTATGTTATGTACACAGTGCACCACGCACACGCATTTTGCCACGCACACACACGGCACCTCGCTCATTCATTACTCCACTCTTACTCGCTGCACTGCGAACGTACTCTGCGCTACGTACACACACTGCACTACGTACACACCCTGAACTTAGTACACACACTGCCCTACGTACACACACTGCCCTACGTACACACACTGCACTACGTACACACCCTGCACTAAGTACACACACTGCACTACGTACACACACTGGACTACGTACACACACTGCACTACGTACACACACTGCACTACGTACACACAGTGCACTACGTACACAC
>JACJUY010001780.1:73825-88483 GCA_014220935.1 Platorchestia sp. MABIK
CTGCACTACGTGCACACACTGCACTACGTACACATACTGCCCTACGTACACACATTGCACTACGTACACACCCTGCACAAAGTACACACACTGCACTACGGACACACCCTGCACAACGTGCACACACTGCACTACGTACACACACTGCACTAGGTACACACACTGCACTTCGTACACACACTGCACTACGTACACACACTGCACTACGTACACACACTGCACTACATACATACACTGCACTACGTACACACGCAGCACTACGTACACACACTGCACTTCGTACACACACTGCACTACGTACACACACTGCACTACGTACACACACTGCACTACATACATACACTGCACTACGTACACACGCAGTAACACACACTCACACACTGCACTCTATTCCATCAGATCTAGCAGTGCTATCAACTTATGCTGGTCACTCCTAAACCGCTATATTTGGTGCCGTTGGTGACGAACTCTTACTTAATCTTAATGTGGCAAAACTGAATGCTTACACTTATCAACTGTGGCAAAACTGAATGCTTAAACTTATCAACTGTGGCAAAACTGAATGCTTACACTTATCAACTGTGGCAAAACTGAATGCTTACACTCAGCAAATATGGCAAAACTGAATGCTTACACTTATCAACTGTGGAAAAACTGAATGCTTACACTTATCAACTGTGGCAAAACTGAATGCTTACACTCAGCAAATATGGCAAAACTGAATGCTTACACTTATCAACTGTGGCAAAACTTAATGCTTACAATTGGCAAATGGGGCAAAACTGAATGCTTACACTTATCAAATGTGGCAAAACTGAATGCTTACACCTATCAAATGTGGCAAAACTGAATGCTTACACCTATCAAATGTGGCAAAACTGACTGCGTACACCTATCAAATGTGGCAAAACTGAATGCTTACACCTTACAAATGTGGCAAAACTGAATGCTCACACTAGGCAAACTTTCACCTACTTGAATTGCATAACATTTCGAGTAGAATACCAACAAGTGCATTTTGTGGGTCGCCTCTAAAAACTTGTATGAAAACGCAAGTTTCGGGTTAATCCTGTTCAGAAAACTCATCCAGATTTTAATTAATGGGATTGTATGAGGAGATTGCACAATAATTATTATGATTACGAGTGCACACGACCCGTCAAAAAATGACAGGATTAGATATCTGACCAACTGAGCTTCAACATGGCTTTCCCATGATTTGCCATACTATTCTAAGGCTTTCCTAAGTCTCAACTGCAGATATTCTATCCAAGCTAATCTAACCTACCAATACACGTGATTATCGTTCCGACTCTGAATCTGCTGGGTTAATGCACCGAAAATTATTGTGGAGTTGATGAAGCTTGTATCACAGATACGCTCACCCACTTGCGGCTTTTGGGTGTGACGCACAGACGGACGGACGGACGGACGCGGCTCCTTTCATAATAGTGATTATTGAGCAGTTTTCCCAGCCATTTTCGAAACTCAGACGAAATCACAGCTCAATTTGGTAGTAATGTAGCATTCAGGTCTTATAATGGGAATTGGCGGGGGATGAGGTCATCCCAATCCCGTTTTAGTGCCGTGGTGTGTCAGCTGTGTTCTGACGGAAGTGCGACGATGTTTCTATGCATGCGCGCTGGCGATGTTTTGGGCCTTAAATGAGGTAAACGAGATTTACTTTCTAGAGGTTACTCATTTCCAGTTGGAGAGTGTCAGATTTCATGTAGACGTATTTCAAGTAAGAAGAGGTTCAGAGGGGAGCGTGGCCTGCAGATGGCGAGGCAGGTCAGTATTTTCAGAGAGGTTCGGCTCAGCGCCGATGCGTGCTTGTCGTACTTGTCCGTAGTCGGGACATTCGAGAAGGATGTGGTGGACTGTTACAGGCACAATACATTATCGCAGTACGGCTGCGGTCGGCCCTCCATGAAGTGTGTGTATGGCCTTCACGAAGATTAGCGAGGACCACTTCCCGGAGTCGATCCCTTTGCTGTGAAAACGGGAGAAGACGGACATCAGGTTTTATCGCCTTTAGCTTGTTATTATAGCTACCTCGTTCCCCGGTTCTCTGACGTGGCTGGGCACATGGCAGAAAGTAAATTGTTTACGGCTAGAAATGAGGCGACACTGTATGAGGTGAACAATGGGGTGAGGCGAGTTTTATCTGGAGAGAGCTTGAATCGTAGTTCGCTAGTCGGTAATTATAGTAATCACCAGGTGAGGAAGATTTTCAGCGTGGTTTAGAGCATCGTATTTGGCATATAACTTTGCAATATTTGAGGTAGCATGCGGCTGAATACGGCGTTGAGGAGTCGTGGAGCCTTGTGCTTTTGCTGCTCCTTCTAGAGCTTTCGCCCATTCCCTATAGATACGGGAGAGAAATTGGTGTGTACGGACATGGTCAAGGAAAAGTGCTCGAAGATGAGATGGAGCGGTCGTGGAATTTGAATACTTGCATGGTTTGCGACAGATGCTAATAGCTGGTAACTGATTGCGCAACTATCGCCTCGTATTTACCCCACCACCAACTGTAACTGACTGAACTGCACAGGATACCTATTGAAAAATGTTTAGGACATGAGGCTATTTTAGGCTAATGTTTAGAGCACAGATCTTGGTCCTGAGTAAACTCACTTCCCCTCCTACTGCTTACGTTCATGTTAAGCTTGGTGTGACAAGATCTGATATTTTTAAGTCTCCCTTCACTCTATTAGTCTCCCAGGGTCAAATTAATGTTGACAAGAACTATTTATCGAACATTAGGTTTCTCGACGACCAGGGGCGGGACTATTTCCCAGTGCGGAGTTTTAAACGTTCTTAAACCAGAGAGAGAGAGGGAGAACCTCGGCAACTGTCCCCTCACGTAAGCTACAACAAAGAGGACACAAGTAATACTAAGCTATAATTCAAACAAATACAAAATACGTATACATGAAGCTTAAGGACATGACATGTTACATTCATATGACATACACGTGCTCAAGTGTAGCAGCCTGCATACCTCTGAACGTACCGACGGAGCACGGGAGGATGAGATAACAGGGAAAGCTACCGTGGGATTGAGCTTAGCTTCGACGGTTCACTGACCACAACGTCAGGCTCACGTATACTGCCCACTTCATATCCCCTCTTCTTAGGCGAAGTTCTTCTTAGAACAAGGATGATGCGAAAACACTTCCGTCAGAAAGTTCTAGTTGCTCTTAATACACTCGATATTGATGGAATAATTTGGGATAAACTGATGATAAGAATTTGCAGTCTAAAATGAACACATGTTTCTTTGAACAATTTTTTTGGAAAATTCCTTGTGGCATTTATCTTTTCTGGAGAGGCGGAAATTGTATTGCTCACAGTAGAACCTCTAAGAATTTTACTCGATCACAAACAAACTTGCTTTTCATCACGTTCACAGTTAATCCAGCATTTCTCATTTTCGTAAGAACTATATTTAAAAGGCACAAGTGATCCTTAAAATTAAAACTAAAGACCAACTCGGAATGAAGGAACGACAATCAGTCAACACTTCATTAATAACACGATGACACAAGCCACTAGCAAATATAACACCAAACGAAACCACAGTTAATTCATATTGACTGAAGTCCAACACTTAATTTTCTGACAAGGAATTCTGTAGGAAGGCTTATGTCAATAACAGTAATATTGAAGGGTGTTGATAAAATCAACATTGAAGCACGGATATGAGTCCTTTGCTGCTTCCCTCTACGCATGTCGTCTACGACCGAAAGATTAATTTAACCTTTTATCTTTAAGGATAAGTCAACTGAAAGTACAAAACTACCGAAACATTTAAATTAGGTCTTCAGCATTTATCACACGAAGATAGTTAATTAATTCCTTAGCGTCTAATTGTCGTCCCAATACCGTAGCGGCGGTAGGCCGATGTTGCACTCTGGAAGCTTTCATGCAATTTCTACTATTTATGAGGCTTTCACATGATACGATAAAGTATTTGACTGTTAGGATTGAGTTATTACACAACTCGCACACTGGTGCGATATCTGGCACTTCATTGTTCGTCAGGTAGCCATGCGGCAAGAATGCATGTCCTATTCTGAGTCTGTTAACTATTGTCTCTTCTCTGCTTGATATTTTACCTAAATCCAACCCCGTTCTTGGAGATAGTTGTATTTCCCTTAACTTGTCTCTGCAGTTACTACCTCGTTTTCCGCTGGTTGATCAAGGATTGTCGTATTAATTAAGGGTTTCCAATTCGATGTTCTTTCAGTAATTTGAGGCATCGTACTTCAACACTTTTTCCAGTGGTATCAAATGGAGAAAATCTTCAGTAAAAACATTGACGTCATTCCATTGCAAATTTAACTTAGAGTACTCTTTGAACAACATTTCTCTTTAGATTTCACATCAATCAATTAAGTTATTTCTATCTTTCTGGTGATATATAGATGCATTAAAGATGGAATACGTCACGCACCTTACAAGAGAAGCACATTGAAAAAATTCATCATTTTACACGTATTCGAATTAGTGACGCCAGAGGAGGAATTTTTCAGTTTTTAAGAAATACAACTTTATTTTTCCAAAGAAGGGCTTTTGCTCAAGTATGGGTTAAAAAAACACATGTAAACTATTGAAAATTTTATTGAATAAAAATATCACGAAACAGCCCTTTCAATGCCGCCTGAGTTGAGCGTTTCAACAGGCAATTAGCACAGAATATTGCCGCGTCACGGAATGAATACGAAGCAAATTACCTACAATATGTGGCGGAATAGAATCAAGAACAAAAAGAAAACACTGAATTAAATCACTTCAATTATCCGGAGAACAACGACATATTTAGATAATAATAAAATCATGCAGCATTTCACGATTTTAAAGTTGACGCCACAAATATCATTCATGATCGTGAAGAAAGAAATTATTTACAAGAAGAAAACACTGCATTAAGTCAGTGTATTTACCTGGAGGTCTAGTTCACAGTTAGAACATTATAGAGCACTGGAACATTTCCTGAATTCAAAGCCGACGCCACGGACATCATTAATAAATAAATCCGGAGTTACAAAAATTGTAATACAAAACCAGCTAACTCTGCGGGTACTCGTTAGCGACGGCACCACACGACACACAAGGCAGGGCAGCAGCAGCAGGGCAATGAGACACGTCATCGCACGCAGGCCGACTGGCCCATCTCCGGGTGTTGGGTTTTGGAAGTTTTGAAACTAAATAATCATCTTAAATATAACACATTGACGTAATTATATTACATCACTCATAAGGATTAATGATACATTTAAAACTTTTTGGACTGAAGGAGAATTCCAGAATAGATGCAAGTCCCGGAAGTCTAGCGTTTTAAACGCTAGTCGTACTAGCAATGGTTACACTATGAACATCTCAAGGTGCTTGAAATGATGCAAGCCAAAATATAAATGGCTGCAATATGAACATCTCGTAGCGTTTTAAGCGCAAGCCAAAATAACAATGATACTTAAACATATGATTTCATTTCACACACTAGCAGAACAATAATTGATAATGCTACGATTGGTTATACTAATGATTATACCATGAACATTTGATCCTGTTTTACACGCTAGCCGAACAAGCGATGTTTATATCATGAACTTCTACCACTATGAATGGCCGTCGTGTGTTTATATATTAGTTTCGTGTCACACTCCTAAGAATAGATAGGAAGAAATTAACACCGGCGGTGTTGGTGTCAGTTCAATGCTAAATTAATGCATTCATTTTCGAGGTACAAGTGCACTATAATAAGTAATTTAAAAAAAAATAGAGAGATCCAGAGCCTTACATACTCGAGTCTGTATCGTGGATACCGAGTTCGGCGGGGTATTGCATATTACAATATACTGTATTAAAATCTTACATAATAATACCTTTGGTGAGTTGATTTGTTTGGTGTCCGCTTTTTCCGTCTTTCTGTGACGCTCATGACCGTATTTGTGATGCGAGTTTCACCAGTGTACAAGTACAAAAATATTTTTATTGCGGGTGCTATTAGGATGGATATTTTTGTTTGTCATTTCCATCTGGAAGGAAATTATAAGGAAAATATAGAATACCGTCATTTTTGGCGGGCGTGTACACTACATATGTAGTCTGATAATAATAAGAACACTATATTTAAGGCTCACGAGCGTGTGATTGTCACTCTGAAAAATTATAAGATAAGTTCTGTTTCACAGATACACGATTCCGTCACAAAGAAAATCTTATACGATTAGTTCCGTATCACAGATGCTCGATTCGATCACTCATTTGATCTTATGAGATTGAACCGTTTCAGACACACAATTCAACTACTCGCATCTTCGGTGCACGGAGACGCGTGGTGTGAGACTGCTCCCGAACGAAGAGAGAGAGCAGATTTAACGAACGAATTTATAGCTCAATCTTAAAATAAGTTTTCATTTTAGACCTCTCGAGTGGGTTAGTAATGATGTTACTAATAGCGTATCGCTGGGGTTTTTTGTTAGCAATACTTGCAAATAGTTACTTATATTATTAGGCTCGTAGTACAGACACACAATGCCATTAATAGGCATTTAAAAGGTATTTATTTCAGTTGTTGCTAACTACTCGCAAATTAATTTTTTAGTCCCAGTACAACTGTTCAGAAAGTACCAAAATTTCACCTTCATATGAGCAAGATAGCAAGAGCATACAAAGATATTTGCATGAACTCGACAGCAAGACGAGCATGCTATCACAGAGAGCTGAGTTGGACACGCAAGTGTTGTAGTTCTGTACAAAAATTACTATGGGAACACAGCCCATCTTTTCCGCCATACTTCTTGCCGTTTGTGCAGGTGGTGATAGTTCTTGTCAACATTACTATCTGGAGAATGTGTCAGGAGCACCTGTTTCAATATTGTCAACATCACCATCAGGAGAATGTGTCAGGAGCTGTATAAAATATCCTATATTAAAAAATGTAAATCTTCTAAAAATTGGGTGTCTGACTACGTCCTGTCGGTGGCATACTCATTTGCAACCTCTTATGTCGATGCCAACGTGTAGTCAGCTCGCACTCTTCAATGTTCGTCAGACACCTCTCTAACCCAACCACGCACACACGTCTCAGCTCTGTTCAGCTTGTCACCGCCACTATGACGTCCCGCCTCAGCTTGGGAACCATGGAGTGCCACCTAGGCATGTGCTGCCAGTTCCGCAAGTGCCTCGCCGGCCGAGGGCGCGCTCGCTGAAGGGCGCTGGAGCCGGTCGTCGGCGTCGTCTCACCACGTCTTCGGACCGTGTCTACTAGAGGCCCTAGTTCGACACCTGGAACGTCGTCTCTCCGCTGCTCTACTTGCGAGCCCAAGGGATGTGTCGGACGCGGTGAGTGTGCTGACTGTATGGGTGCTTTTGTCAGACACCCTTGTCCGTAGGTCCAAGATTTACTTCTTGGGAAACATCCCGTTTCACGGTCCTTTTATCAAAAATTACCGCAGCCTAACTGAATTTGTCATTTATACTTGAACTTGTTCGTTAACTTTATACATGAACTTGTTCGTTAACTTTATACCTGAACTTGTTCGTTAACTTTATACATGAACTTGTTCGTTAACTTTATACTTGAACTTGTTCGTTAACTTTATACCTGAACTTGTTCGTTAACTTTATTCCTGAACTTGTTCGTTAACTTTATACCTGAACTTGTTAGTTAACTTTATACCTGAACTTGTTAGTTAACTTTATACCTGAACTTGTTCGTTAACTTTATACCTGAACTTGTTCGTTAACTTTATACCTGAACTTGTTCGTTAACACATTAAACTTGAACTTGAACTTGTTCGTCAAAACATTAAACTTGAACTTGAACTTGTTCGTTAGAACATTAAACATGAACTTGAACTTGTTCGTTAAAACATTAAACTTGAACTTGAACTTGTTCGTCAAAACATTAAACTTGAACTTGAACTTGTTCGTTAGAACATTAAACATGAACTTGAACTTGTTCGTTAAAACATTAAACTTGAACTTGAACTTGTTCGTTAAAACATTAAACTTGAACTTGAACTTGTACTTATGCTCTCATGATCTTCAGATGGCTGCCATTGGGGAGGCCGTAGGTGGGCTGCCGCCGGAAGCGCCGCGCCCGGCGTGTTGCATCGCTCCATGCTCAATCCGCCGGCTTTTTATCTACGAACCCTAAAATTCCTATCTTGAATCAAATCGGCAAGCTTTATTTGTCTTCTTTGCTGGATTTATTTACGTCATCGCTGATGTGTGAACACCCGTAATAAATTAAATTCATGTTGATTCGGGTTAAACAATAAATTTGAAAACTTAAAAATGTTACATTTTTCCCCACTCGGTTTTTTCAATAGGAGCACCTGTTGCAATATTGTCAATATCACCATCAGGAGATTGTGTCAGGAGCACCTGTTACGATATTGTCAATATCACCATCAGGAGATTGTGCCAGGAGCACCTGTTACAATATTGTCAATATCATCATCAGGAGACTGTATTAGGAGCGAGTATTGCAGTATTTTTAATACCATCATAGAGAGACCGTGACTTGCAAGTCTCAATTGAGAAGAGCCAGCTCCCTCGGCAGCTCGTCTGTGATGTACAGGTCGACGTAATAGTACCTAAGAAGAAGAAAGTCGGTCAGCACTGAGGGACCTCCACACAAATAAAACTATATAGTGCGCAAATTTTCATTCCTAAATGCAGTGTGCATGAACTGGGCACGCCGTATTTCGGACAAGCACTTGCATGGCGATGTCACTTGGACACCAAACGCGTTGTACACGAGAAATGAATTTAATGATTTTTAATATTAATAATACCATAGATGTGTGACACCATATCACTGCTTTGAACACAAATTAACATCATGTCTTCATGCCACGTATCATTGATTCCAAAGCGTAATAATATCATGTCGCTATGACAAACGTATCACTAACTTTAAACAATAATAATATCATGTACGTTTGAAACAGTACAGCAGATCAATCTCGATACATCTCTTGAACTTTCATTCTACTGAAATTCGGCGAGACAAACATAATAGAACAATATTGTATCATAGATACCCGAAGTCGGTGAACACATGTTTCGAGGGCACACACAGACGAGCGATGATATCATTTGATCGCAACTTCATAAGTAGCCGAATTGTCTTCAGGCGTTTTATTTAATTTTTTGGAACTATTTTCAGAAACTTTAAAGCGATTTTTGGAATTTGCAGGAATTATTTTCCAGCGTTTCTACTGTTGGAAGGAGTGTAGAAGTGATATGGTTAATAGACTGTCATGCATCGATGTCGATTGGATGATGTTTTTGACCGAGTGATTGATTAGTTTTTAACGACATAGAATTCAATGGTAATGACAACGCCAAGTATGAACATCCAAGTGGTTGAGCCAATCCTGCAAAACTATCAATTCAAATTGCTAACGTATAGTATTTTCAATTTTACAATAATATCAAAATGTAGTTTTAGATTAAGCTTCCCAATGATTGAAACAGAGGGGGTAATAGTGAAGTTATAGTTTCTTTGTTAACCAGTATATTTAATAACACGGATTGTAACACTTGAAATGAAAACCATTACTCCCAAAAACACGGAGCATAAAACTTTAAGGGTACACCATTGCAATCACTGAAACAGGTTACCTCAAGATCTTTTATGGTAATATAAAATGAAGCTTTTACTCACCCCTTCCTGAGGTGCATCCTAAAACCCTTCCAGCGTGTGGGGCCAGTGTGCGGGGTTCTGACGCCCAGCCTCTGCAGGGCTGCCCCTGTCCGGTCCAGCTCCCCCACGCTCAGATAGCATGACCCCAATCGTAAATAGTTAAACCTGTTTGGGGTAGGTAAATGTTAGGAAAAACTACTACAATTTTGGTCTTTTCTGGAAGCATAAATGCAGAACAATCCTATAATAGTTTTGGTCTGACCTGGAGGCATAAATGCAGCAGAATCCTATGATAATTTCGGTCTGACCTGGAGGTATAAATGCAGCACAATCCTATAATATTTTTGGTCTTTTCTGGAGGCATAAATGTCAGCACAATCCCACAGTAATTTTGGTCTGACCTGGAGGTAGAGATAGTCTTTACGTCTTAACATTGATGTTTTGCAACCCCATGAAATGCGTCAGTCTACGGCATTTAATTTTGAAAATTACGCCATTTGAAAACACAGTTCTAAAATTGACACCAGGGACCAGATTTTCAAACACTTCACATCGTCATACTCACAGCGGTACAGCAGGCTGCAAAAGTTAACCTATCGACGTAACTACCATTTGTGTCGTTTTTTCAAACCAAAATCCAACAGTTGAGCGAATCCTTATCAGATGTAAAGTCAGAGTCTCGTAATTTAGCAAGAATACCAGATAACCGCTGCTAGAATTTAACTTGTTAAAAGCTTCAACTTAAGGATTTTTGCCAGAAAAGCAGTACTTGAAGTAGCCAAATTGGCAAATAAACTTTCATTGTCAGCTGTACCGCTACGACAACGTTATATATTTGAAAATTGTGTCCCTGATTACGTTCATGCTTGGCCCCACACCGTGCACTACACAGGTTACCTACAGTACTGCTGCACACCGTGTACTACACAGGTTACCTACAAGTACTGCTGCACACCGTGTACTACACAGGTTACCTACAACTACTGCTGCACACCGTGAATTACACAGGTTACCTGCAAGTACTGCTGCACACCGTGTACTACACAGGTTACCTGCAAGTACTGCTGCACACCGTGAACTACATAGGTTACCTACAAGTACTGCTGCACACCGTGAACTACACAGGTTACCTGCAAGTACTGCTGCACACCGTGTACTACACAGGTTACCTGCAAGTACTGCTGCACCCCGTGTACTACACAGGTTACCTACAAGTACTGCTGCACACCGTGTACTACACAGGTTACCTGCAAGTACTGCTGCACACCGTGTACTACACAGGTTACCTACAAGTACTGCTGCACACCGTGTACTACACAGGTTACCTACAAGTACTGTTGCCCAGTGTGTACTACACAGGTAAGCCTACAAGTACTGCTGCACACCGTGTACTACACAGGTTACCTACAAGTACTGCTGCTAGCCGTGTACTACACAGGTTATCTACAAGTACTGCTGCTAGCCGTGTACTACACAGGTTACCTGTAGGTACTGCTGCCCACCGTGTACTACACAGGTTACCTACAGTACTGCTGCACACCGTGTACTACACAGAATGTCACCTTCCAAGAACAGCCCAACACCGGATACTGCTGACACGCTGACAGACTGCTGACATCGTGCCTCCTTCAGATCAGACTGCTGACATCGTGCCTCCTTCAGATCAGACTGCTGACATCGTGCCTCCTTCAGATCCGACTGCTGACATCGTGCCTCCTTCAGATCAGACTGCTGACATCGTGCCTCCTTCAGATCAGACTGCTGACATCTTGGTGGTAAAGTGCTATCTCCAGCAAACTTCAAAAAACTCCTAGAGTATTGCACGATAAACTAGAAAGCAATTTTGCAAGCCTGTAAAAAAAGCATCTCCAACATCGTACGCTGTCGGTAACAGAGACCGATCGTAGTGATTCACAACGAAGCGAAAAGTGTGTGTTGAACACAGCTGATGCAAGTAACAGAGGTAGATAGTAGCGATTCTTAACTAACTTTATCAGTCAGAGAAAGATATTAGTAGTTCATAACCAACTTTATCTGTGTCTTATATACACAAACCCAATGAAAAATGTTAAACACATATGACGTGGATGCACACAGTGAACACCAACCAGTGCTTGGTTCATTTATGCCCCGTGATCATCAAATCCTCTCGTAACTACGGCATGTTGGTACGTACGAGCTGCTGATCAGATACTTCTAATGACACATTCAAAGAAGAAAGTCATGGTTCATACTAGTTCACACTGTCTAGTTCACACAGAAGTCATAGTTCATACTACGACTAATTGAAAAAGCGCATAGAAATAAATGAATGTTTTATTGGAACGAAGTCGATCCTTGTCAAAATGAATATGTACGACGATACTTATTATGCACGGTTAGAATAAAACACATTTAATAATTCAAATTAGAGCCGCAGCGAAGAGCTGCAATCCATTTGTAGTCAAAATTCTGTGACTACATTCGTACTCTCACTATAATGGTTTACAGAACTTGAAATAATCTTCACTCGAAAAAACTTTCGCTACCTACAGAAAAGAAACAAATGAGGTAGAAGATGCCTGTTAACGAGGTAGCAGAAGCAAATAAGCCAGTCCGATACTCTTTGATTGAAAACCTTTAGAGAGAACGAGAAATAATTGTAGAAAAAAGCAAAAGCATGATGTAAAGATACCTGTAATTCTGGCTTGTTCTGAGCACATCCCTCGTCACACACGAAAAACTGACCTGTTGCCGACTGGAGCGAGACTTTGCATTGTGCGGACCAAATTTTCCCAGCTTCCTCGAGGAATGTCTGTCATTATTAGCTTTGGGCGAGGATGATCAGGAAGCGGCATTTTCACTGCTTTCGCTGCGTCAAACGGCCGTGTGGTCACCTCTGAACAAACAGCCCAAACGATAAACATTGCAGGCGTTTGTTGGGGTGCTGGTCACTACATGATGACGATTTAAACAAATTATTTACCACAAGTAATACATCTTGAAGATCGGTTTCTTAAGAGTATTTCAATGGTCACAGTTGAGTAAAGATATTTGTGGGTCCGAATAATTTCGACGACCTCTGGTGCACCCTATCATCAACGCTATTGTAATGTGAACAGTAATGTCTAACCTAGTATATTCAGCTCACTTGGACACCAGACTGTATGATCAATAAAAGGATTTATACTGAATTCGATGCATAAGCTCAACACAATAGTTATTATGTCCGAGATGAAAACAGTACATCCAACAGCACATTTGTTTCATTGAACATGGTGTGGTAGTAACAACATTATTCTACATTAATCAACGCAAATTATTTTCCATCAATTTTAACATAGTTTTAACACACACACAAGCTCATAAGTGTTCATGAAGTAACGTTAGCTCCAATGAACTACCGACAACAGCCGCTGCTCACACTCACGTTATATCGTTTTAGGGAAGTTGTCGCACGAAGAAGACTGAATGGTTGAATTTTGGGCGGTAATTTTCTAAATTATATTTTTTCTTTGACGGTAAAATATTTTAAAGGCTTTGGCTTTTTCAATCCACTTCGTGTTTTTTTATGGTTGTTTGTTCGCACATCACTTTAAAAACACTTCCGCATATCGTTTCCAACAGCATTTTCATACATCGCTTCAAATAGCATTTTCATGCACCATTTTGTCTAACATTACAGTGAGGTGCTACATCGACAGTCTCCGTTCATCAGTCACCACATTGCATAAACGTTCTGGTGATGAAGTCACCAATCATCAACAGTCCCTGATCTTTCTGAGAGATCGTTTAATTTTTGAACCTTCGTGAGCCAGTTATACGTGTTGTTCTTGAGAGCGAGGTAGTGTGTAGGAACACGCAGGCCGTAGTAATTCAAAGGGCGAGAAACTAAGAAGACCCAGTGAAAGGAAATTAGGAAGCCCATATTTATGAATAACATAAAGTCTCAGTTTTTTAAGTGCCATAAACTGCAGTTTTAAGACAGTTACTCTCATTCCGAAATAAATATTTTCATGTGTTTTAGTTTTATTACAGTAAGTATTTTTACGAGAATTGTCTGGCACAGTGCTGTGCAGTTAGTTATGTTCAGTATTGTACCCTATGTAATTCAATGATACTTAACTTTTTGCCACGCCTTCACTACTCACCAAAGCTTTCTTTCTTATCATGGCATTATATTCAATGACATTTTACCACTCGCCGAGACTTCACCACTCACCGAAACTTCTCCACTTACCAAGGGCCTCGCACTTCCTCTGGAGGGAGCGGAGCGACAAGGGCGCCAGCAGGCACACCTCCAGATGTGACGAAGGTGTAACAGCGGCGGCCAACACCTCGACGCTGCCTGCCTCTGCTATGGCGCCTCTGAACCGCTCTAATGCAACCCTGCTGAAGAAATGATTATGTGCGTGAAACTGTGCAGTGTGATGCATCAACAGTCCCCGTGCTTCAAACTGTGTAGTGTGATGCATGAACAGTCCCCGTGCTTCAAACTGTGCAGTGTGATGCATCAACAGTCCCCGTGCTTCAAACTGTGCAGTGTGATGCATCAACAGTCCCCGTGCTTCAAACTGTGCAGTGTGATGAATCAACAATAGCCTTCGTACATCAACCTGATGAGTACGTGTAACTCATCAATAAAAGTCCTAGCACAAATATTGCATCAAACAACATCAAACAATAATAAAGCCTCACTGAAGTTTCTGTTCAGAAAACAACACACAATGCGCAGCTTCATTTTTCTGCGGTACAGTTGTGTCCAGTTTACATGTGCGTACATGGGAGCACCCAGCACTACATGTGCGTACATGGCAGCACCCAGCACTACATATGCGTACATGGCAGCACCCAGCACTACATATGCGTACATGAGCAGCACTCAGCACTACATTTGCATACATGAGCAGCACTCAGCACTACATGGGCGTACATGAGCAGCACTCAGCACTACATATGCGTACATGGCAGCACCCAGCACTACATATGCGTACATGAGCAGCACTCAGCAC
>JACJUY010001780.1:94596-130011 GCA_014220935.1 Platorchestia sp. MABIK
ACTCTGGTACCTGTCCCAGCTCAACTCTGGTACCTGTCCCAGTTCAACTCTGGTACCTGTCCCAGCTCAACTCTGGTACCTGTCCCAGCCCAACTCTGATACCTCTCCCAGCTCAACTATGGTACCTCTCCCAGCTCAACTATGGTACCTGTTCCACTCTACTCTGGCACCTGTCCCAGCTCGACACTGGTACCTATCCCAGCTCAACTCTGGTACCTGTCTTAACTCTGGTACTTCTCCAAGCTCAACTCTGGTACCTATCTTAACTCTGGTACTTCTCCAAGCTCAACTCTGGAACCTGTCTCAACTCTAATACTTCTCCTAGCTCAACTCTGGTACCTTTCCCAGCGTGTGTGTCTCTCCTCCTCTTCCTCCTCCTCCCCTTCAGTTCGAACGCCCTGCTTTTGAAGCACGACCAGAATTCTGTTGAGTTCCTCTTGCTTCATTCTATTGTAGTCATCGTCCACCTCAAGGTATTCGAGCGTTACAGATTTATACCTGAGGGGGTGTGATCATATTTACTGAAAGGTTCATTTGCAGCGTAACGAGGGTTATTTTCATCTGCCTTTAATGTGAATAAAGGTAGGAAATTGTGGTGATTGAGTTGCAGTTGCGTCGTGGTGCCTAATGGTGGTATATATCGAGTTGGCGGGTCCTTAAAGGGAATATATTCATTGGCGAGCAAGCAAATGTTCAAAGTCTCAATACTGGAAGAGTTACCCAGACTTGCTTGACGTATACTGGAACTACACACCCCCTAAAAAATGAACTGATCAGCTTCTGTCGTACCGTCACTTTGAGCTAGGTTACAAATGTGATTGGTTCCATAGTGTTACCATGATAAAGAACAACACTACACTAAAGTTCAGTCCCTGACCGGGAAGATGGCGGTGCTAGCGCTAATTTCTTATTACTGACAAACTCTCTTCACCCCAAATTAAAGCTGAAACCATTGAAAGTCCTGAACTACTTGAACAAGAGCACTTTTCTTTCAAATCTCCCTTATATGCTGAGCAAGTAGAAAATATACAGAAATACATGTCTATACATGCACGCAACGGGGTATCAATACGTCGAAAACTAGTTTATAACCTGCGGGATGGCGGAGCTAGCGCCAACACCGTGTTGGTGACGGACTGCCATGCCCCCAACGGCACGTCCTCCAAGAACATCTCTACTGGAGGCCTCTCAGGAAGCTGCACAGCACCCTCGCCTCCATCAACATTCACCAACGTCATGTGTACCTCTGAAATGTGGTTCAACAAGCTGGTGAGTGGTTCAACAAGCTGGTGAGTGGATCAACAAGCTGGTGAGTGGTTCAACAAGCTGGTGAGGGGGTCAACAAGCTGGTGAGTGGTTCAACAAGCTGGTGAGGGGGTCAACAAGCTGGTAAGAGGGTAAACAAGCTGTGAGTGGGTCAACAAGCTGGTGAGTGGGTCAACAAGCTGTTGAGTGGGTCAACAAGCTGGTGAGTGGGTCAACAGGCTGGTGAGTGGGTCAACAAGCTGGTGAGTGGTTCAACAAGCTCGTGAGTGGGACAACAAGCTGGTGAGTGGGTCAACAAGCTGGTGAGTGGGTCAACAAGCTGGAGAGTAGGTCAATAAGCTAGTGAGTGGGTGAATAAGGTTGGATAATGGATCAAAAACGTGATATGCTTCCATTTAAGGAGGTAATTCAAAATTTAGCAACAAAATTTAGAATGGTTACACGAATGATTAGGTCAAATGCAAGCGATCATTACTTAATTTTCTGTACTTTGGATGACTCGTACATAGGTTCTAAACAAAGATTAGATTATTATATTATTAGTTAGTTTACGCTTCCCTATCCTCAACAAATGAGATCCAAAGAGAGGAAAGAAGAAGGCACCATTTAGTATGGAGTTACGGGAACGTGGAATCTAAGCAGAAAGGGCATAGACACAGTAAGGTGAGAAAGAAGTTCATGAAACAGGATCAAAGTTGAAGAAGAAAGCAGTAGGTGTTGAAAAAACAGGACAGCAGTGAACCGAAAGAAAGTTGGTTCGTAACTAACAAAAACCAATGTTATTTTAACAAAAAGCAAGCCTACCTAACATTTAGCTCGGGCCTTCACACATTGTCCCCATGGGAGCGCTAATTCCCATAGATTTATCACCACGTATCCCCCTGAGGGGTCTGAACAAAGAATGTTAAAATTAAGGTATTGTTCAAAAGATTGTGAAATAATGGTAACCTTTTTATTCTAGAGTTTGCATAAAGACACTTTTTTCAAGGGTGACGATGGTGGAGAAATTATGTTCATTTTTTATTGTGTTGTTGCCATTAAACTTACAAGTGTGCTATTAATCGCACTTTCACTTTTGTCTGTGAATAATTCCATTCAAAAACCCTGCTTTCACAACATTTAATTTGTCCCAGCTGGCCAACTTATATACAACAAAAAATATTTCATGCGCTATAACTTCGGGAGCTTATTTTGTTCCAGCAGGCAATGCGATGTGCCATTGTACTAGACTTAAGAAACATTGTACCTCTGTATCACCTGCGGTAAATAAATTGTTTACATTCTTTAAATTTTTTTTTTTTCATGCGCTATAACTAAGGGACCTAATTTTTATTCCAGCATGCAATGTGACCTCTCCCTACTCGAAATTAGGAAAACCTGCGTCTTTGGAAGCAAAATTTAGGCTGCTTGGCAGCTTCAGTACTCACTGAGGGAACCGCAAGCGTTCAACACCTCGAGCTGCAGCGGAGCCGTCAGCGTGATTTCCAGCTCCGTACTGGCAGTGACAGCTGCAGCGAGAGCAGTCACCCCTGAGGTGCTTGAAATGCTCCCATAGAAGCGCGTCAACGTGCACCTGCCATTGAGTGCAAATCTGATCCGCTGTACAGCCCAGTCTTGATCAATAGCAGCAAACAAGTTTGTGTGGAAGTCCTTCCAGGATGTTATGTAAAATACCTTGTGAGGATATCGCGTAAAAACTGTAAGTGTGCTAGAAAAATGCGGTCATGTTCTGGAAGAATGTCTGAGATGAGAGGATGTCATAACTCTTCAGTATTTGAGCGTGAAATTGAACGCACGATAGGACTGAATATCATTCAAGATATGACTTGAAAAAACAGTCTGTTGAAAATACCATCGAGGAAATGGCGACTTATTGAGGAGTTATTTTTGGTAGTACGTCAGATATACAATGCATTCCGTCGAGCTCAGAACAGCGAGGTGAGCTTTCGAGATAAATACTCACACTAGGAACCTCGTTTTTATGAGTTGTTCCCAGGAAATTGTATCAGTATGTTGTTCGTAGGAAACTGCGCCGATAATTTGTTCGTAAGAAACAGCATCTGTAAGTTGTTCGTACGAAGCTGTATCAGTGAGCAATTAGTGACTCTTTCGTTACTATCAGCGTGAGAAGTGTGCAAACATAAAAACGGTGAAAATGATGACTATCAGGAGCAAAATGCACTTCAATTGAAGAAATTTGAAAGTTTACACGACTAGTTCTCTTTGCCAAAAGTGTGAACGAAATAACGCCCTGAGCAGGTGTACGTCGATAAATTAATCCTTACTCACTGAATTTAGCGTCAAAAGTATGAGTGTTGCAAGAGAATTTCTAAATTTTACTTCATAAAAAATAGTACTGACGCTGAAAACGTTACCGTCAAAAACGTCAACGTCAAAAACGACAACGTCAATTACGTCATTAATGTCAGAAACGTCATTAACGTCAAAAACATCACTATAGTTGAAAACGTCATTGCGTCAAAAAAGTCATTACGTCACAAACATCATAAACATTAAAACCATGTGTGGTGCAACAGAATTTGTCACTAAGACTTCGTCGAAAATAATAATCAAACTTGAAAGTTTTTGCAGTAATTAGCTCCAATTTGTACGGGAACACCTTTGTTGTGCTAGGGTGGCTTAACCTTACATATCACATCTAATCTACCGTATTATTTGAGGTTAAACAAAGTTAAATTCTTCAAAAACAGACGATCGAACCCGGACGACAATTAATTCTCACCTGCCACTGCTATAGCGCAGAGGTTCCACCAGACCATCACAGGGTTCCACCAGACCATCACAGGGTTCATGATACACCTCTAGCCACAAGCTCCCTCTTCTTTCCTTTATGATCTCTGCCCAGCGAGTCTGCCTGAAGACATAATCTGGTAGCCTCACGATCAACGAGTCTGGCTGCTCGTAGTGCAGCATGAGTGCGATTGCATCCATGTCCCGACCTGTGAATTGAACGGAATATACGGCAGAACTAAAGCTAAAAAGTTATCAGTCATCCACGTCAAAATAAATCCTAAGCTAACTTCTTTGCCGTTGAGTCTATAATTTTAGCCGTCCCATGCAGTCGCCGTACTTGACCAAAATCAAGGAAGCCTTGTCGAAAAACGTCGACTGGGACAGCTCTGACGGGGAGTTTTATCCCGTTCATGAGATAATTCCAAGTTTTCCGACAAATATGCAGCCAGCTTTTATGGGTAAGTTCAATATGGTGAGTCTACGTTAATGCTTCCGACAAGTGCCATTAACCTGTTATTCTTTATTTCTAATCACCTCAGTTGACATCCTTTTGAAAAAATTTTCTAGCCATTCATTACATTGGATTCACATTCAATTTTTTGTAATTTAGAGAATTTTCCCTTTTTTATTTCAATAATGAGCAAATTTTTATCACCACTTTCAGAGGATATATTTGTAACACGAGCCTTTTATTTCGGTGATCGTTCATTACGAGAGGGGAAAAGCTTTCACACAGTGTGCGCCACACATAAATATGGCGTACTGCGTGTCATATAATGATGAGGCACTATTTATTTTTTCACTAAAAATAATTTCTCGGAGTTTTTCATTTGGGAACTTTATTCCTAAATATTTCGGTATGATGGGAAATCATTTCCAATAATTTTCCGATGAAGCAAGGAACCTTACTATTCCTCATTTTTTAGCACGTTCCAGAAACTTATTTCTTAATCGTTTCGGTGCCCAGAGGTTCTTGCATTAGTACACACCATATGCGTCGATTTCTCGTTCCCTAACCTCCATATTAAATAGTGCTTTCCTCCTTCTCTTAGGAACAATGCTTGTGGTTGACACATTAACTACATTTCCGCGATTGCTACAGCGGTTGGTTAGGTTGAAAGTAAAAAAGGCGAAAAGCTGTCTTTGCTGTTTGATTACATTTTTATCATTCCTTAAAAGCGGGATAAATATAATTGTGTGATAATATTTAAACTTGTACGCCATAGTCTATTTTAAATAGTGGCGGTGATATAATTAAAATATTATTCAATAATACTGGAACATAAATGATCAATTCACCTAGCGTGACATAGATATACCAATCAGCAATTACCCTGTTAAGGAGGCCTTATTTAAACATTGCTTGCGATACGACCCATCGATGAATCACTAGAAAATTTTTATCCCTCTTTCAAAATAAATGGTATGTAATGGACCCAGTTATTGTTTGGTATTTCTAAAACTGCTATCAACTTTTGACTTCAAATTTAAGTTGAAAATTGAACTTCAGTTTAACTCTTGGCAGTCAACGTGTTAAATGTGGTTACCCCCGGATGCACTCACCATCGATAGGCATCCATTCATTCTTCGAGACATTTTTCGCTGCCTTCGCCACCCTCTTGACCACATCGACGTTGTCTGAGCAGCTAAGTACCAAATCTCGCCATGTGCTGAACTCAGCACCTGCCGCCACCAGCGCCTCCTCCAATTCAACCCAGCGTTCCTGGAACAAGTCCGGGCTTTCGGCGCTAAGTTCTTGAACGACGTACTGAAGCACCTCCAGGAAACTGGAAAGCAAAGATTGATTTGTATTAAAAGAAAACCTTTTTCACAACAAAGGCGTTCCAAAGAGAGGAAAGACGAAGGTGAACGCGGAATTTATGCATAAGGTGTGTTCCCACACAAAATTGACTGCGCATAGAAACAGGTAAGCTGAGAGAAAAGTTTTTGAAAAAAAGATAAAAATTTAAGAGGAAAGTATGAGTTACTGAAAACCAGGATACCAGTGAACCTTAAAAAAATAATATAAAAAAGAGAAATCTATTCTATTTCAACGAAGAGAAGATCTACTGAACTCTCAGCTCAGGACCTCACATTTTACCCCTGGAAGTGCTAGTTTCCATAGATACAAAAGTTGTATTCTTCTAAGGGGCTTAGGGAGCAAATAGCAGCTCGGCTCACGGAATGGAGATGACATCGAACACTCCAATACCTTAGGGGTTTGTTACAATGATTTATTTCAATGTAATGATAAGTTCTAATAAAAAGCAGCATGATAAAAAGGGAGCGTGGTTCCTGAATGGCAATTTTCATTGAAATTAAAGTGCAGTTGAGATTGTAACTGACGAAAGGGCCAAATTTTTAACTTAGCTAGATAGTAACCATACAATACTTAGAACTCGATCACTACAATGATTTTCAATGGTAGTTTATACGTGGAGTTTGCCCAGTGTATTTTTGTAGAAGATATTTGCTACTAACTAACCTAATATAATAAAATCCAAAAAAGTAGAGTAGCACGAGGAAATCGTTTGTAAACAAATTGATATATCGAGCACATCGGTATCTAAATTCCTTTACGAGTACAAGGCAATTTCCTTTTACATCGAAATGAACACTTGTTGGCAGCAACACAAATTATTCGGAGAGAATACAGCTATGACGGCCGTAAGCCTCGAGCCAGAATTGATTGCGACGATTGATCTGTTGAATTATTTCATCGAAACAGGTCATGGGTGACTAGACTGGGTGACCAACTCAATTAGATATCATGTCAGTTTCAATTCAATTAGGTATCATGTCAGTTTCACCGCAATTAGATATCAGTTTAACCTCAATCTTGACAAATGTATAATGGATGTGTGTGTAAACATTTATGACAGCTGTGTGTGAACTTCTGTAACAACGCAATCAGCAATCTTTACCTACCAATACTACTGTGAATTTTTCTTCTTTTACCACTAAAGCTGTTATTACGCGTAAACCATATTAGCTGATTATATCATTGTCGTCAAATCTTTAAAACTTATTACCTGTTGTAGGTGAACGTGTGAAAACGCCCTCAGCAATCTGTTTGCACCAATATTGTGATTTTGAACAACTCCAATATTATTCGCTCATGGACTGAATTTTGTGTGTGCTCATGAAATCTCGCTAGATTTTCGACACTATTCTCTCTTACTTCATAAGCTAGTTCTTTAGACAGGAATATTCCTTTAGGCTTGACTCTGTATTTCGTTTGTAAGCTATATAATACCTACTTCTTACTGTTTACTAATTTTAAATGGCTGATCACGCTGAAATCTTCGACGAAATCGACCCAGACCTATTTCATTTGAACAGAATAAATCCAAACCTAAACGACTCTGAAGACTGTAGGTGTACTAAAACATCAAAATTCAACGATTCTAAACGAATAACTCGCCATGATTTCTCACTCCTGTGTTGGAACTGTAGGTCACTCCATTCAAAATTGGAAGAGATACAATGTACTACTACTGAACTTAAATATAACCTAGACGTGATTAGCTTCACCGAAAGCTGGCTAGATGACTCAAGCAAAGACATAATTCGATCTGAATATTATCAAAGTTACCGTTAGCTACGAAAAAACCAGTGAGGCGGAGGCATCAGTACATATATATCTAACCACATAGACTCGAGAATCATAGCGGGTGCATCAATGAATCAGGATCACATAGAATCACTCTTCGTAGAACTATCTAGAGATGGTAAACGCATTGTGCTTGGAACGGTGTATATGCCTCCTACAGCCTGTCCTATATCCTTCCTAAATGAACTAAATCGTATTATTTCTCAGTTCATCAGGTCCTTATACAGTGACATCAAAACATGCGGTGACTTCAATTATGATCTACTGAAACATGAAAGCTGTGAACCAATATCTAATTTCCTAACAGCCTTTCAGTCTCAATCTTTCCTTCCGATCATCAGAAAACCTACACGAATAACCTCGGAATCTGCAACGCTGCTAGACAATATCTTTATGACAGACCCAAACGATTTCCTTTATGGAATCATTACTTCTGACTTATCAGATCATTTTCCAGTATTTCTTGTTAAGAAAAATGTCTATATTGCTTGCACAAAGCCACGGGCTGAAACCTACTCATGTCGCAAAGTAAACGAATCAAATTTAGAAGAAATACACACCGTTCTAGAAGAATCAATACCAACACTGCACATCTCTCAACACAATAATGCAGCGAACATTGATGAAGCAGTAGTAAAGTTGACTGAAACTATAATGGTCGCATACAATCAGTGTCGCCTAATTGTAACCCGTAGAGTTTCCCCGAAAAATAAACAAAAGCCCTGGATTACTGGAGACATCGTGATAAATAGAAAGAAACGTCAAGCACACCTAGCCCTCCTTTACGAAGGGCAAATATCTCGAGATACATATAACCGATTCAGAAACTATGTGACAAATCAGATAAGGTCATCAAAAAAGAGCTACTTTACGCGCAAGTTTACTCAATTCAAAGCTGACGTTAAAAAGACTTGGCGCCTCCTTAACTCTTACTGTAAACCAAATAACGCTGATAAAAAGGAAATTAAACATGTTGTTCAAGATTATGTAGCATACCATGAGAAGAAAGAGATTGCTAATCTCTTTAACGATTTCTTTTTAAAAGTAGGAAAAACTATAGCTGATGGTATTCCAAGTGAACCTACTGATCACCTGGAATACATGGATCATATTCGAGAACACAACTCCTTTTTCTTTACGCCTACCAACTCCTCCGATGTAATTGCGTGCATAAACAACCTAAAAAATAAATCAAGTGGGTTACAAACATTTCCGACAAAAGTACCAAAAATTGTTGCTGATATTGTAGCCCCGCTGATATCCAATCTCATTAACCAGTCTCTCTTACAAGGCACTTTCCAGAACTCCCTCAAAGTTGCTAGAGTAACTTTTAATCTTTAAAAATGGTGAAAAAACCTGTGTAAACAATTATCGACCTATCTCCGTACTACCAATTATTAGCAAGGTATTCGAAAAAATTGTGTATAAAAAGTGTACTCTTATTTTGAACAAAAATCATTTCTTTACGATAAACAATAAGGCTTTCGCTCCAAAAAATCAACAACACAGGCTACATGAAATCACTTACAATTCCTTTATTCCAACATAGATGAAGGAAAGCCTGTCTTTTCTGTATTTCTTGACTTTCGAAAAGTATTCGATTGTGTGGACCATAAAATATTACACTCGAAATTACACTGTTATGGCATTCGAGGGGTTGCCCATGACTGGTTCAGATCATACCTAACAGATCGGAAGCAATATATTGTCATCGACGACGCAAAATCGGACCCACAGACAATTAGCCATGGAGTTCCACAAGGATCTGTTCTTGGGCCTCTCCTATTTCTGATTTTTATCAATGATATAATTAAATCTACATCATTTTTCAAATTCTTACTTTTTGCCGATGATAGTACGCTTTCTGCGGTCCTTCCGAACCAAAATCCCGCTACGATTGCGGAGAGTATAAGTAATGAAGTTCATAAGGTTTCATTGTGGCTTAAAGCTAATAAAATATGCCTTAATATCGATAAAACGAAATATATTACATTCTCATACAAGGAAAATGTATCTCTCCCACGCATTAAAATTGGCGAAGGTGAAATAGAAGAAACCAACTTCTGTAAGTTTCTGGGCATCATAATAGATAAACATCTGACCTTCAAAGAGCATGTCGCTCATATTAGTTCTAAATTATCAAAATCCATCCGAATCCTAAATAAAGTTAAAAATTTCCTGCCTGAATCAGCTTTACAAATGCTCTACCGAACGCTCATTTCTCCATACTTGCAATACGGAATAGAAGCATGGCACGGAACTGATAAAAATAAAACCAACAAAATTTTTACTCTGCAAAAATGAGCTATCAGAGCGGTAAAGAACCTAGAATATAATGCTCACACAAATGATTCATTCAAAACTTTACGAATACTTTAACTTTCGGATTTCTACAATATCACCATTTGCAATTTCATTTGAAAAACACTAAGAAATGATGACGACAATAGCCTAAAACAATTATTAACTGCGTTAACTGGTCATCACGACCATTTAACCCGAAATAGAAATAAATTCATGCTTCCCTATTATTCAAGGCCCGGTCGCAACACAGTATCCTCTTCATTGGAACTAATACTTGGAACTCAATACCTGCGGAGATCCGTGAAAGTAATTCTTACAGAGTATTCAAAAGACATCTTGAATCTCACTTCCTATCAGAATACTAGTCGTGCAAGACCACCAAGTCACATCTTGCCTCCTACATGTCTGGTCCTAATAATGTGATTTGCAATAGCTAACATAAACGATCTTCAGTCTGCTCTTAATCGTTCTATCGAATATATTGTTAAATATAACCGATCTGACCTATATTGTAAAATACAGCATCAAATATCAAGTCAATTATCTCATTGATCAGTCTAATGCGAAACTAGGTTAAGTGAATTAGGTTAAACATTATTGCAGACCTTAGAATAATGTGATGGTAGGATGCCCTAGAAGTCGCTGAACTTGTTCGGGCCCACAGGTAGCTATACTCCAGTTTATCCATTGTACTAGACTTAAGAAACATTCTACCTCTGTATCACCTGTGGTAAATAAATTGTTTGTATAAGTTGTTGAAATCGTATGAGTTTCATTATGATGAACTTTTTTGTCCATCTAGATTGTATTATTAGGAAGAACTGCGGGATAGTCAAAGAAGTTTACTTACGCATTTTCCGTTCTTGATTCTTTCGCCTTGAGAATTTTCTCCACAGGAAGATGATCCGTTTTCATTTTGTTGACGACGCATTTTGAAGCAAAATATTCTTGGTCGCTTTTGTGGTTGAAAGAATACGTCGGATCTCCTTTTCCTGTGAATGGTCTTTTCATTTTGAAGATACATGAGAGAACTTTTCTTACATCCAGATTCTTGATTTCGTGTTGTGCTCGCAGCTTTGTGCAGCATTTACGCTGGATTTCTTTGAACTGACCTTCAGTGAATGTCAGAGTGTTTGTCTGCAAAAAGTTCAGAGCTACCTCAAAGATGATAAGAAAAAGGTCTTCAATGACTATATCCATGTTTGGATACCAGACATCAATTAATTTTTCGGCCACTAGATCACTGTAAATACGAAATGTATCTTTAGCTATATCGTTCGGTTTTGTCCACCTGGTTATGCTATCGGGACGACTTACACAAACGTGGCAAAACTGTAACAACTTGAGTGGTTCCGTAAACAAAGTCCTTAAATGTTCTTCCAGAGTTTCGAAACTTTCTTGCACGACTCCGAAATGCTGATGACCAAGTAGATGCGGCTCGTACTTCCTTATGAAGCTTAGTTGATGTTCGAGGTCCGTTAGCTGCGCAATCTCAAATTCAACAAAATTATCGTTGTCTCTAGCAAGCAGATGCCTCAACCGCCTAACAGCATGAGGTCTGGTGGTGATGATAATTCGGCATTGAGTGAGCAACGTTTTCTTGATCACTTGCTGCAGGACCTCCATCGAGTCACTGTACTCATCATACCCATCTATGAGGAAGAGCCCTCTGAGATTGAAGAGAGCTTCGATAACGGAGTCTTCGCCTAGTTTAGTGCGCACGTCACTATATTGTTGGATCAGGACATCACTTAATGTTTTTGTTGTGTGGTCTCTGCACTGGATGTACACTAGCAGCTCAAATTCCTGGAGGCGAGGAGATGTGTTGGCCTGTGGCTTAACGAATTGGAGAGCAATATTTTCGAGCAAGTTACTTTTTCCAGACCCAGCCACACCTGACACGATGATTACCTTCTCAGGGTACTCAAAGATCTCCGAGTAAGGGAAGATATCACTTTTTCTACCTTTCCTCAGCAGGACCTCGAGTTCATGAAACACGGCTGTTCGCGCTACTTTACCCATGCTGAACATTAGATTCTCTTGTTCAAAATTAGTTTGCAAGAAAAGTTCCATAGTCGTCCAACCTTCTTTGATCATGCATGCTTTGGCGTGCAGCAGTTTTTTCGTTCCAGGGGAAAACTCTGCCTGGATGTCTACCTGCAGTTCATTCCGTAAGTCTCGCGTTTCGTTAGCAGAAAGGGAATACAACCTTCCTGCCTCTTGGATGAAAGCATCGAGGGCTGTGTGCAGGTTACTAAGAGCAGCTGGGTCCCGGGCAGCACTTACTTCGTGCATTACTGCGTTCCGGAGATTCGCGAGAGCGTTTAGTTGTATATCGAAGTTCGAAGTGTTTCTTTTGTCATTCTTAGTCTTGAGCAGAGAATGAAACAGATGCTTAAGGGCAGTTATATCCATGTCATTAGGATTTACGGCTGTTTCGAATTTCTTCCATGAGAATCTGGACAATTTTTTCCATGTTTCGTAGTCAAATGCAGTACTTTGTAGCCTCGCGCAGTAATCTTTATAAGTCTCAGTAGGGAGTTTGTCGTGACATTCTTTGTCTATGAATTTTTGTACGTATTTTGGACTGAGCTCGAGATGGCCCATGATGCTGTTGTAGATGGCTTCCATGTCGTCGGCCAATGACCTCACGCTCCTCTGACCTATGTTGGCCCTCACCATGGTGAGGGTGCCTGCTGAGAATGAACGCCTGTGACTACAAGTGAAATGAATAGAAATCGAGCAACTTTTTTTGTTTACCGTCGATGATGATCTTGAAATCCTTGTGCCCCACATCCAGGAAGGATCTTTTCCAGATAAGCCCCGACACTAATACAACACATATGTACACCCAATTGTAACTTCCGAAATAATGCACCTATCGACTTCAAATTACTCTCAAGCGAAAGAGTGTTTTATTCTTTCGCTAGAGGGTAATATGACCGCACGCGAGTTACCCTCAAATAAAAAATTTTTTGCAGGGGCATCGGCAGTACAAAATATTGACACACAGGGCGATGACAGATCGAAAATATGGTAAATGCCTTGATGATACAGCCATCTAATTCCAATTGTACCTCCCACGACTCGAAGTCACCCCCTTATTTTATATTTGATTACGCCTTAATGATATAGCCATCCAATTGCACTTCTCATGACACGTAGTCACTCCCTCATTTTATACTTGCCTACGCTTTGATGATACCGCCATCCAGTTGCACCTCCCACGACTCGCAGTTGCTCTCTTACTTTTGAGAGCACGATGCCCATCTTGCCGGAGCACGCACAAGTGCTCGCGGAAAATCGTGCCTTCAAACAGGACAGCAGAAAAGAAACATGTACTACAGCGAAGCACCTGCTATAAAAAACAGCGCATCGGAAGTAAATCACAAGTATTACTCTAAGTTGTAATTTGAAAATTCTTAAGGAATACTTGCCATGGGGATTTTATATAGACATTCATTGAACGATTTCAATCTCAAATTAGTGAATGAATGTATTGTGAAGCTATGAAGTTCAAGAATGACCCAGCATTTCCTAGAATTAAAATTTAATTATTTTTCTGGAAGATAATTGATAGCATATAAATAAAAGTGAAAACAAATCAATGATGTTAGACACATGATGTGATGATACTGATAGGTGAATGTAAAGTGACGCGCTTGAGTGACTACTTTTTAGTAGTCTCGGTAGATATAATTCGTACAATCGTTTATGCATATCATCGTCCTTAATGATAAGTTTCAACTGGGAATATGTACTTCCACGCGTCCCGCTACAGAAAGTATAAACAAGTTCCCATTCTGTTATCATTACTCGTAACTACCGATGATCTACAATCCAAAAGTAATGCTAGGCACATTGAGATACGACTGGCCCATTCTATAATAAAGCTAAAAAAACAGCTGAAAGTACAAGGAATTTTGTCATCAATGAAGACCTTGAATCATCTGTGAAGTTCTGCTCTCAAAACTCGGACGCGTTCCTACGCTATCACAGACCGGTATCGAGACGCCAACAAAAGACACCATGACCTATCTTGACCTACAACTACCTCTTTTTTCCTAATTTTAATAGTTAGAAAATAGTTCTGGCAGAGTTTATTAGTAGAATTCTTTTATGAATTGTCGGAATAACTTATGAGAGATATTTCGATAATTTTTTTTTATTTTTGGAAAATAGACCCAAGCTCTTATCTGAACGTTTTCTCAAGAACCTTCATGAACGAGCATGTATCGAGTACTTTTTGAATGACGTTGTAGTGCGCATTATTCTTGAGCCTGACTATGTAGAATTTGTGAGCCTTCGATTCTAAGTTCAATCCCATGTTAGCATTCCCTGTTACCTTATCCTCCCGCGCTACGGCAGCGCGCCCTTCGGAGGTGTGTGTGTTCCGCCATGAACGTAAACGCGTGTGTGTCACATTGATGCAAAGCGTCATGTCCTTACGCTTCGTAAATTCATGTTTTGCATTTGTTTGAATTGGTCTCGTATTACATATGTTCTCACCCCTCAGGGGATACAACTATTGTATCTATGGGAATTAGCACTCCCAGGGGGAAAATGTGTAAGGGCCCGAGCTGAGAGTTGTGTAGGCCTTCTTTTGGTTGAAATAAAATATTCTTTTTTGCTATGTTAAGGACCACCTTTTTTTGGTTCACTGCTATCCTGTTTTTTACCACCTTCTACTTTCCTCTTCAACTTTTATTTTGTTTCATGAACTTCTTTCTCAACTTACTATTTCTATGCCCGTTCTACACAGATTCCGCTTTCCCTTATCTCCAAACTAAATGGTGTCTTCATCCTATCTCTCTTCGATGCGCTCTTTTTTATAGCGGTTTGAGAGGCCTAAACTAACATATAATCTAATGTAATCTATCATGCAAATGTTCTCTCTATTTGTTTAGGTCACGTGAGGGGACAGTTGCCGACGTCCTCTCTCCCTCTCTCCAGTGCTTCAACGAACTACTATATAAGACTATGCACTGGCACACTGTCTCGGCCTGTGTCATTTACAAAGGTAGTGTCAATAAATTAGTTCTCATCAACATTCTTCTGACCCTGGGAGACTGATGGGGAGAAGGAGGATTTAAAACAAGATCAGATCTTGTTACAGTCGTCAAAGTATTGAGTACCCGCTAAATAGTTCCCATTTTCTATGCTAGTCGCCTCAGCAAACAACCTCTCTGAACTAAAGTTTCGACTCCCAACAACCGGAGTGCAGCGCAGCCTCACAAGAATTGCTGAACTATGTGCTGCCAATTGCTGATGACCTAAAGGTTAAACCGTGAATATATAATTAGCCAATCGTGCACTGCGTACACATATTTCACTACTTATGCTATGTACACAGTGCACCACGCACACTCATTCCACTACGCACACAGACAACACCACTCTCACTCACTGAACTCTGTACGTACTCTGCGCTAAGTATACACACAACACTACGTACACACACTGCACTGCGCACACACTGCACTTCGTACATACACTGCAATACGTACACACATGCACGTACACCCCACTGCGACACGCAATCACACACTGCACTCTATTCCATCAGATCTTGCAGTGCTGTCGACAACGGATGCTGGGCACTCCTGTACTGGCATATTTGGTACCGTTGGTGACGAACTCTGACTGTTCAGTAATGCTGGTACCGAACTGCTACTGTTTGAACCGTTGGTACTTAATTTTACTTTTTGGTACCGTTAATACCAAACTGTTACCGTTTGGTAGGTACCCAATTTTACTTTTTGGTACATTAATACCAAACTAATCCTGTTTGGTACCGTTGTTACCGAACTGTTACTGTTGAGTGCCGTTGGTACCGAACTATTGCTACTCAGTGCCGTTTCGACTGTAATTTCTCATTCGTACTCATACTTTACGTCAACTCTTGCAGCTACAGATGAGTCAAGTCTCCTTTACAGGGTGCAAACGAATGGAAGGCATTTGTAGATATGGTCGCAAAGGCGGTCGGCGTACGAAACCGATGGTGAGTATCGTACGAGTTGGGTACGGGCGTCGGTACGAGCACACGCGTCGTTGATGAATGTTACACACCACTTGACACTGGTAACAACGAAACAAGTTGCGTGTAATTTCGATCAGAAAACTTGTCCAGATCTTGATGAGATTGTGTGAGAAGATTGGACAACAATCGCCGCGTGCTCACCACACCACCAACTGCAACCGACTGAACAGTGATTAGAAGTTTAGAACATCATGAAGCTATTTTCCGCCTACTGATGCGGGTTGCCGCATGCGCCTATCGTTGGAAATCACAAAGTACAGAAGTCATTCTATAGTAAACTCACCTCCCCTTCTACTGGAAAAATGAATATTTTAGATGAGATGTAGCTACTAAATGAAGTTCAAACTTACAACGCTAAAATGCCTCAACTCGAGAAGTGTGAATGGAGCAGAAGCAGGGAATGGATTGCTTAACCGAGGGTCGAAATTTTAATCGAGGGATTCAACTTTTGTACGCTCTAAAATCAATTTTATTAGCTACGGAAGCATCGAACACTGAAATTTATGATGTACAGTTGCGCAAATCGTTACTCAAAGAGATCACAGCAGCTTCAGTTGCTGAAGACGGAAAACTCAGCCACTGTCCAGACTAGAGAACGTAACGCAACGTGTTGCATTAAGGTACGTTCAGGCTTCAGATATGTAACAAGATCAAATCTTGTTTTAAATCCACCGTCTCCCCATTAGTCTCCAAGGGTCATAATGTTGACAACAACTATTTATTGAGCATTAGGTTTCTCGATGACAATGGACGAGACAGTATCCCAGTGCGTAGTCTTATGAAATTCGTTAAGTTTAGAGAAAGGGAGAGAGAACGTCGGCACCTGTCCCTTCACGTAACCTACAAGGCTACGACCATCTTCTCCCATGGCTACAACAAACATAGAGGACACAAGCAATACTAGGCTAATTCAAACCAATGCAAAATGTGAATATACGAAGCGTAAAGACATGACGTGTTACATTTATACGATCTACACGCGCTCAAGTTTGTAACAGCGTAAATACCGCTGAAGAGCGTTCCGACGTAGAACGGGAGGATATGATAGGAAATGCTACCGTGGCATTGAGCTTAGTTTCCACGGTTAACTTACTCTACAACGTCAAGCTCACCCATACTGCTCGCCACATATCCCCTCCTATAAGGCGAAGTTCTTCTAAGGAAATCGCAAAAACACGTCTGCCAGGAAGTTTCCCTTGCCCCTAATATACTTTATATTGAAGGTATAATTTGGAGCAAACTAACGATAGATATTCTCTAAGTCTAAAATAAACACATGTTCTTTGAGCGATTTTTTTGGAAATTCCTTGTGGCATTTACACTTTGTGGAGCTCCGATATTTTATTTCCTCCAGTAGAACACTTTAGAATTTTACTCGATCTCAAAAAAACTTGCATTTCTTCGAGTTCAATGTTAATCCGTCTTTTCTCATCTTCGTAAGAACTTTATTTATTTGACATAAATGTTCCTTAAAATTGATACAAAAGTCCTACAAATTGTCAAGAAAACTCGTAACGAAGGAACGAAAACCAGTCACCACTTCATTAATAACACGATTACACAAGCCACTAGCAAATTTAATACCAAACGAAAGAACATTAAATTCTTATTGACTTAAGTCCAACACTAAAGACGTTCACTTGGTTTAATTTTCCGACAAGTTAATCTGTGAAAAGGCTTTCGTCAATAATAATAATGCTTAAGGGTGTTCTGTTTTGTTCGAGTCCTTTACTGCTCCCCTCTACTGTTTCGGTCTGCTACTGAAAGATCAATTTACCTGTTGTTTTTTGAAAAAATCAACTGAAAATAGAACCCATAGAAATATTTAAGTTAGGTCGTAAGCATTACCTCACGAAAATAGTTCATTAACTCCTTAACGTCTAATTGTCATCTCAATACCGTTTTATCGGTTGTCCGTTGTTGCGCTCTGCAAACTTTCATTCAATTCCTGCTATTCATGAGGCTTTCACATGCTATGATTGAGTGTTTGACTGTTAGTATTGAGTTACTACACAACTCGCACACTAGTGCGATATTGGGTACTTCATTGTTCATCAGGTCGCCATGCGTTAATTAACGCAAAGAAAGGAAGGATGTTGATGTGAAGATATTTTAGCATTTTTTTCTTTTTTCGTTCTTATTAAAACATTTTTTAAGAATGTATGTCCTATTCTGAATCTGTTAACTATTATCTCCTCTCTGCGTGACATTTTACCTAAATCCAACCCCGTTCCTGGCGATGGTTGTATTTCCCTTAACTTGTCTCTGCAGCTACCACCTAGTTTTCCAGTAATTGATTATGGCTTGTCGTATTAAAGGTTTCCAATCCGAGGTTCTTTCAGTTATTTGATGCATCGTAATGCAACACATTTTACCACTGGTATCATGTGAGAAAATCTTCAGTAAAGACATTGTCGTCATTCCATTGCAAATTTAACTTAAAGTACTCTTTGAACAGAATGTCTGTTCTGATTTCATATGAATAAGTTACGTTATTTATATCTTTCTGGTGAAATATAGGTGCATTTACGATGGAATACGCCACGCACCCAACAAGAAAAGTACGTTAAAAATGATGCATCATTTTAAACGCATTCGAATTAGCAACGGCGGAGGACGAATTTTTCTTTTCATGAGAAATTCACCTTTTTTCCAGTGAAGGGTTTTTGATGAGTGTAAAAAACTACATGTAAAATTTGAAAAGTTTATTAAATAAAAATATCATGGAACAGCGCTTTCTAGGCCGCCTGAGTTGAGCGTTTCAACAGGCAATTAGTACAGAATGTCACCGCGTCACTTAATGAATACGAAGCAAGTTACCTACAGTGCGTGGCGAAATATAATCACGCACAAAAAACACTTAATTAAATGAAATCAATTACCCGGAGAAGAAGTACATTTTCAGATAATGAAAAAATTATGCAGCATTTCCCGATTTGACAGTTGATACCACAAGTATCATTCATAATCGTGAAAAAATTGAGTACAAGATGAAAACATTGAATTAAGTTAGTTTATTTACCTGGAGATCTAGTTTACATTTAGAAAATTATAGACCCATGGAACATTTCCTGAATTCAAAGTTGACGCCACACACATCATTCATGAATAGATTCGGTGTTATAAAAGTTGTGATTCAAAACCAGCTAATTCTGCCGGTACTCGTTAGCGACGGCACCACACAACACACAAAGCAGGGCAGCAGCAGCAGGGCAATGGGACACGTCATCGCATGCAAGCCGACTGGCCCATCTACGGGTGTTGGGATTTGGAAGTTTTTGAACTAAATAACCAATTAAATATAACACGTTGACGTTATTATATTACATATTTTATATGGACTAAAGAAAGATTTAAAAGTTTTTGAACTGAGGGATCATCCCCAATAGATACAAGTCCCAGAAGTCTGGCGTTTTAAACGCTAGTCGTACTAGCAATGGTTATACTATGAACATCTCATAGCGCTTTAACTACAAGCTAAAATAACGATGCTTATATCTTAAACATCTGCTAGCGGTTCAAACACTGGCCAGATGCGCTCCCAGGGGGACTATGTGAGGGCCCGAGCTAAGGGTTAGGTAGGCTTCCTTTTTGTTGGAATAGAATAGGTTTTTGTTCTGTTACGGACCATCTTTTTTCGGTTCACTGCTGTCCTGTTTTTTCAACACCTACTACTTTCTTCTTGAACTTTGATCTTGTTTCATAAACTTCTTTCTCATCTTCCTGTTTCTATGCCCTTTCTGCGTAGATTCCACGTTCCCTAAACTCCATACTAAATGGTGCCTTCCTCCTTCCTCTCTTTGGATCGCCTTTGTAGCGGATAGGGAGGCTTAAACTAACTAATAATCTAATCTAATCTAATCTAACTATAATCGGTTATACTATGATTAGTTATACTAATGATTGTACTACGTACATTTGACAGCGTTTTGAACGCTAGCCAAACTAGCGATGTTTGTACCATGAACATCTGATAATAAAAAGTCCACTATACTAAGAGCTTACGAGCGTGTGATCGTCACTTTTAAAATACTATACGATTAGTTCCGTATCACAGATACACGATTTCATCACGTTGAAAATCTAATACTGTAAGATTAGATCCGTATCATAGACTCACTGATCAATTACTCGGATCCTTGGTGCACGGTTGTGCATGATTTGAGACGGCTCCCTCTCTTCGTCCGGGAGCAGATTCAACAAACGAATTTGTAGCTCAATCTTAAAAATAACTTCTTCATTTTAGACGTCTCGAGAGAGTTAGTAATAATGTTACTAATCGTGTTTCCTGTTTTGTTATCAGCAATACTTGCAAATGGTTATTTATATTATTAGGCTCGTAGTTCAGACCACCAATGCCACTGACAGGCATGGAAAAGGAATTTATTTCAGTTGTGGCTAACAGTCCGCGAATTAATTTTGCAGTCCTATTATAACTGTTCGGAAAGTCCTAAAGTATGAACAAGACGAAAGGGGCATACAAAGATATCTACATGGAATTGACAGCAAGACGAGCATGCTATCACAGAAAGCTGTGTTGGAGACGCGAGTGTTGTAGTCCTGTACAAAGATTGCTATGGGAACACAGCCCGTCTTTCCTGCCATTCTTCTTGCCGTTTGTGCAAGTGGTGATAGTTTTTGTCAGCATCACCATCAAGAGACTAAGTCTGGAGCACCTGTTGCAATATTATGAATGTCACCATCAGGAGACTGTGACCTGCAAGTCTCAGTTGAGAAGAGCCAGCTCCCTCGGCAGGTCGTCTGTGATGACCAGTTCGAACGAAGGATGCCTGAAAAGAAGAAGGTAGTCGGTGAGCATTTAGGGACCCCCACACAAATAAAATCAGTGCGTTACTTTTCATTCCGAAATGCAGTTTGCATGAACTGGCCACACCGTATTTCGGACAAGCACTTTCTTGGCGATGTCACTTGGACACCAAACGCGTTACAAACGAAAAATGTACTTAGTGATTTTTAATTTTAATAACACCATGTATGTGTGATACCATTTCACTGCTGTAAATAGTTATAATATAATGTCTGTATGATTCCGTATCACGGATTTCAAAGCGTAATAATATCATCTACGTTTGAAACAGTACAACAGATCAATTTCTATACATCTCTTCAGCTCTCATCTTATCGAAATTGGGTTGGACAAACATGATAGAATAATATTGTATCATAGATACCCGAAGTCGGTGAACACATTTTTCGAGCACACAAAGACGAGCGATGATATCGTATGATAGGAACTTCAGAAGTAGCCGAATTGTTTTCAGGCGTCTTACATAATTTTATAGAACTATTTTCCGGAATTTTAAGGCGATTTTTGGAATTTACAGGCATTGTTTAACAGCGTTTCTAATGTTGGAAGGAGTGTAAAAGTGAAATTGTACATAGACTGTCAAATATCGATGTCGATTGGATGATGTTTTTGACCGAGTGATTGATTAGTTTTTAACGACATAGAATTCAGTGGTAATGACAACGCCAAGTATGTACATCCAAGTGGTTAAGCCAATCCTGCAAAACTATCAATTCAAATTGCTAACGTATAGTATTTTCAATTTTACAATAATATCAAAATGTAGTTTTAGATTAAGCTTCCCAATGATTGAAACAGAGGGGGCAATAGTGAAGTTATAGTTTCTTTGTTAACCAGTATATTTAATAACACGGATTGTAACACTTGAAATGAAAACCATTACTCCCAAAAACACGGAGCATAAAACTTTAAGGGTACACCATTGCACTCACTGATACAGGTCATCTCAAGATCTTTTATGGTAATATAAAATGAAGCTTTTACTCACCTCTTCTTGAGGTTTATCCCAAAACCCTTCCAGCATGTGGGGCCAGTGGCCGAGGTTCTGACGCCCAGCCTCTGCAGGGCTGCCACCGTCCGGTCCAACTCCCCCACGCTCAGATGGCATGACTTCAAATGTAATTCCTCAAACCTGTTTGGGGTGTGTAAATGTTAGGAATATACTACCATAATTTTGGTCTGACCTGGAGGCATAAATGTCCGCACAATCCTATAATTATTTTGGTCTTTTCTGGAGGCATATTATTATTATTATAGAAGAAAGTTTTAGCCTCCCTTAACCACGACAAAGATGTTCCAAGAGAGGAAGGAGGAAGGCACCATTTAGTATGGAGTTGAGGGAACGCGGAATCTATTCACAAGGTGCACAGAAACAGTAAGCAAAGAAAGAAGTACATGAAACAAGAAAAAGTTGAAGAAGAAAGTAGTAGGAGCTGAAAAACAGGACAGCAGTGAATCGAAAAAAGATGGTCCGTAACAGAACAAAAACCTATTTTATTTCAACAAAAAGGAAGCCTACCTAACCCTTAGCGCGGGCCCTCTTCTGGAGGCATAAACGCAGAACACTCCTATAATAGTTTTGGCCTGACCTGAGGCATAAATACAGCACAATCCCACAGTAGTTTTGGTCTGACCTGGAGGCAGAGATAGTCTACATGTCTTAACATTAATGTATCTGCAACCCCATGAAATGCCTCAGTCTACGGCATTTAATTTTGAAAATTACGCCATTGAAAACACAGTACTAAAAGTTACACCAGGGACCTGATTTTCAAACATTTCACATCGTCATACTCACAGCGGTACAGCAGGCTGCAAAAGTTAACATATCGACGTAACTACCATTTGTGCCGTTTTTTCAATCCAAAATCCAACAGTTGAGCGAATCCTCGTAAGATATATATAAGGTCAGAGTCTCGTAATTTAGCAAGAATACCAGATAACCGTTGCTAAAATTTAACTTGTTAAAAGCTTCAACTTGAGGATGTTTGCCATAAAAGCAGTACTTGAAGTAGCCAAATCGGCAAGTTAAATTTTATTGTCAGCTGTACTGCTACGACAACGTAAAATATTTGAAAATTGTGTCCCTGATTACATTCATGCTTGGCCCCACACCGTGTACTACACAGGTTACCTACAAGTACTGCTGCACACCGTGTACTACACAGGTTACTTACAAGTACTGCTGCACACAAGTAACAAAGGTAGATGGTAGTTATTCTCAACTAAGTTTATCAGTGAGAGGTAAATAGTAGTGATTCTTAACTAACTTTATCAGTTAGAGGTAGATAGTAGTTGTCCTAACCAACTATATCTGTGTCTTATACATATAAATCTACAGAAATGTGTTAAACACATATGACGTGGATGCACATACTGAACACCAACCAGTGCTTAGTTCATTGATGCCACGTGACCATTAAATCATCATGTAACTACTGAACGTTGGTAAGTACGAGCTTCTGATTAGTTACTTCTAATTATTACACATTCATAAAAAGGGAAGTCATGGTTCATACTATGGCTAATTAATATTTCGCTGGTTGAGCCAAGCTACGCAGAACATACATATATGACGCGATGGGCGTAAAAATAGATGAATGTCAGATTACAATGAAGTTGATACATGCCAAATAGAATATCTAAGAAGAAACGTATCATGCTTGATTGGAATAAAACACAATTTATGATCCAAATTAGAGCTGCAGAAAGAAGCTGCAATTCATTTGCGGTCGAATTCCTGTGGCTACATTTGCACTCGCACTTATATTGTTTACTTGAAATAATGTACACTCGATGGGATTTTCGCTACCTGAAGTAAAGAAACATATGAGGTAGAAGATGCATGTAAACAAGGTAGAAAAACAAAAAGTCGATCCATACCTCCTTGAAGAAAAACCTTTAGAGTAAACGAACCTTTAGGATAGACCAAAGCAAACGCACGATTTGAAGAAACCTGTTATTCTAGTTTGTTCTGAGCGCATCACTCGCCTACTCTCGAACTGACCTGTGGCCGACTGGAGCGAGACTTTGCACTGTGCGGACCACATTTTCCCAGGTTCCTCGACGGATGTCCGTCACTGTTAGCTCTGGGAGAGGGCGATCAGGAAGCGGCAATGACACTGCTTCCCCCGGTTCAAACGGCCGTGTGGTCACCTCTGAACAGAGGGCCTTCACGATAAGCAGCGCACATATTTGTTGGAGTGCAGGTCACTACATGTTATTAAAATTATTAAAATTAAAATGTTAAAATTATTTGCCAAAAGTAATACATCAGGAAGGTTGGTTTCTTGAGGGTATTTCAATGGTCACATTTGTTGTAGATCCTTGTGGGATCAAATAAGATCTGCGACTTCTAGGGCACCCTGTGATCATTTAAAACTTGTATTGTGAAATATCAGGAAGACAGTTCCATGAGAGTATTTCGATGGACACATTTGAATATTAATACTTGTGGACCTAAATAATCTCAGCGATCTCTACAGGACCCTATCATCAACGATAAGGTGTACAATTATGTTTAACCTAGTACACTTAACCTAGTCAGACATTAAACTGATCAATGAAAGAGTTCGCTCAGAATTCGACGCTAAAGTTCATAGCAATAGTTAACATGAGCCAGATGAACACAGAGCAATTAGCATTTATTCCAGTACAAAAGTACAGCCAACCGTACAACAGTTACATTGAATAAGGTATTGGTAGAGCCAACATCATCTTATGGTAATTAAAGTAAATTAGTCTCCCAACGTTGCAACCTAGTTTTAGAGCACATAAACAAATAAGTGACCTATGAGTAATGTTAGCTCAATTGGACTACCAACAACAGCTGCTGATCACACTCACATTAGATTGTTTTAGTTAAGTTGTCTCCAGAAGAAACTTGCACGGTTGAATTTTGAGCGTTCAACATCTTAACCAGATTTTTTCTTCGATGGTAAATTATTTTAAAGGACTTCGGTTTTTATTTCAATTTTTTATGCTTGTTTGTTCGCATATCCCTTTGAAAAGAGTTTCGAACATCACCTTGCACTGCATTTTCGCACTTTACTTCCAATAGCATTTGCATGCATCGCTTTGAACAACATCTTCGTCCATCGCTGAGAACTGCATTTTTGAGCCCCATGCACTTCAAATAGCGTTTTCATACATCACCCTGTCTAACATTCATTGTGAGGTGCAACATCGGCTGTCAACGTTCATCAGTCATCACTCTGAATAAGCATTCTGGTGATGAAGTCACCACTCATTAACAGTCCCTGATTTGTCTGATAAATCATTTAATAATTGAACCTCAGTGAGCCAGCTAAACGTGTTGTTCTTGAGAGCGAGGTAGTGTGTAGCAATAAGCAGGCCGTAGTAATACTGAGGGCGAGAATACTATAAAGACCCAGTTAAAGGGAACCATGAAGCCCATATTTTTGAAAACATAAAGTCCCTGTTTCCTAAGTGCCATAAACTGCAGTTTTAAAACAGTTTTCCTCATTCTGAAAAAAAAATTTCAGGTGTTATAGTTTCATTGCAGTAAGTTATTTTGCGAGAATTGTCTGGTTTAGTGCTGTGCAGTAAGTTCTGTTCAGCATTGTGCCCTATGTGACTCAATGATCCTTAGCTTTTTACAACGCCTTCACTACTCACCAAAGTTTTATTTCTCACCAAGGCATGCCACTCATGAAATTTTAGCACTCACCGAGACTTCACCGCTGACCGAGATTTATTCACTCTGCAAGACTTCATCACTAACCGAGACTTCCCCACTCACCAAGGGTCCAGTATTTCTCCTGGAGGGAGCCGATCGACAAGGGCGCCAGCAGGCACACCCTCAGACGTGACGAAGGCGTGACGGTGGCTGCCAACACCTCGACGCTGCCTGCCTCTGCTATGCCGCCGCTGAAATCCTCTAATTCAACCCTGCTGAACAAATGGTTATGTGTGTGAAAACGTGCAGTGTGATGCATCAACAGTCCCCGTGCTTCTAACTCTTCAGTGTGATGCATCAACAGTCCCTGTGCTTCAAACTGTGCGGTGTGATGCATCAACAGTCCCCGTGCTTCTAACTGTTCAGTGTGATGCATCAACAGTCCCTGTGCTTCAAACTGTGCAGTGTGATGCATCAACAGTCCCCGTGCTTCTAACTCTTCAGTGTGATGCATCAACAGTCCCTGTGCTTCAAACTGTGCCGTGTGATGCATCAACAGTCCCCTTGCTTCTAACTGTTCAGTGTGATGCATCAACAGTCCCCGTGCTTCAAACTGTGCAGTGTGATGCATCAACAGTCCCCGTGCTTCAAATTGCGCAGTGTGATGCATCCACAGTCCCCGTGCTTCAAACTGTGCAGTGTGATGCATCAACAGTCCCCGTGCTTCTAACTGTTCAGTGTGATGCATCAACAGTCCCGTGCTTCAAACTGTGCAGTGTGATGCATCAACAGTCCCTGTGCTTCAAATTGTGCAGTGTGATGCATCAACAGCCACCGTGCTTCAAACTGTGCAGTGTGATGCATCAACAGTCCCCGTGCTTCAAACTATGCAGTGTGATGCATCAACAGCCACCGTGCTTCACGCTGTGCAGTGTGATGCATCAACAATAGTCCTCATACGTCAACCTGATCACCAAGTGTTAATCGTCAACATAGTCCTAGCACAAATAATTCACCAACAACATCAAAGGAATCATAAACACCAAAGAGAGCAAATTAAAGCCTCACTGAAATTCTGTTCAGAAAACAACACAAAATAAACAGCTTTATTTTTCTGTGGTAACGTTGCGTCCAGTTTACATGTGCGTACTCAGCACTCAGCACTACATGTGCGTACATGAGCAGCACTCAGCACTACATGTGCGTACATGAGCAGCACTCAGCACTACAAGTGCGTACATGAGCAGCACTCAGCACTACATGTGTGTACATGAGCAGCACTCAGCACTACATGTGTGTACATGAGCAGCACTCAGCACTACATGTGCGTACATGAACAGCACTCAGTACCATGCGGATATTAATATCTCAAATACTACACCTCCACAATTAACACAAACACTATACATTCGACATATATGAGAATCTCCTTATATTGCAACTATGAATGTTCCGCAAACTTCATGAATTGCATTCACATCATATGATGAACAAATTTCATTACCACAAAACGAACTGAATAATTCCCAATTACCTTTTACCAAAATAATGAGATTGATAACAAATATTACACTGGTATTAAGGTAAATACAATACTGATTACAACACTGCTCAACGGTTAATGATAGTACCACTAATAAAATTCTCACCTCACACCTTAGTTACAACACTAATAACATCATCACTTCACTATCACCATGATAATATCACCGCCCGCACTACCGCCATATAAACAACACTATTAACATCATCACCACACTATCGCCTGGATACAACTCAGAGATCAAGACTAATATCCTCTCAATTCAATTACAATACACTATAATTACAATTTTAATTAACACTTTAATTACAAAACTAATTAACACTATAATTACAATACTAACTAACTGTTATGATACATACAAGTATAAATATGTATTCGCAAAAAGCGCGCGAAATAGCCGAGCGCGTCTGAAAGGGAAATAGGGAGTTCCTTACCTCAGGAGAAAGGGGGAGTACGTATAGGGGATAGGAGATCTATTGAGAGCTAGTGCGTGCAACTGTATATTTAAAGAACCGATTGCAACATAAATACTTAACATAGAAAAGTAAAGGGTTAAATTTCATTCTCTGCGAGTAAGGGAACTAGGGATTTTGGGGTTCTAAAAAGTTTTTGAGAGGGCTCTGTGTAGTAATACTAGATGGAAGCGAGGGACACGTAAGCATAGAGAGGTGCGGCTCAAGAATAAGCCAATAGGAGAAGTCGATTTTTCGCGGGGCCTCCACACAGCCCAAAGTGCGCGTCAATCTGGGTTGACCTATTTAAGGAGAGCGAGGGATGAGTCGGTTTTTATTTAAGCATTTGCCTGGTTCCGTGTAAGATGTAGGCCCAGAGAGCAGCAGAGGGGAGGTGAGAAAACCTTTGTGTGTTAGGAAGAAGTGATAGGATTTTGAATCAATCAGAATATTAATTTTTGTTCTTAGACGATTAGTACAGTCAGCAATTAGAAATTGTGTTACAGCCTTAAGCCAGTGCAATGTTTCTGTTTTTATTCAAGTGTTGTTCTCAAACAAGGCATTTTGATTTTCATTTTTTAATCTGGGGTAAAATGGGGTTATTTCTCAAATGGAATTCATGTTAAAGGGAAGTCTTTAGGTTAACGCATAGTAAATTAAAAATAGTGAGAGCGTTATAGAACAGTTTCTTATACGTTTGTATGAAAATAAACAGGTTCAGTGGGAATCCAGTGAGGGTTAAATAATTGTTTAATTATATCTCAGAGGGGATTCATGTTAAATTGGATTCATAACTTCATATGTTTTTATTTTTATGCATTTAGCGGGATAATAAATGCGTTCTGTAGGAATCTAGTTTATTTAGAATACCGTATTGTTCTCAGGGTTAAGGAGGCTCAACGAACTACAGCCTAAGACTGCATCACACTGGTTGATGCAAGATGACGCGAGCAGGAGTGAGCGTCAGGAGAATCCCTGTGCGCGCATGGCGAATCGGCAGGCGATCTACGTACAGGAAAGTTGCAAACTATGGAGTGCAGGCGCGCTTCGTGTTGCTTATTGGCCGCAAGAAACAAGCGGTTCAGGCACCGCATCAGGATCTATCTTGCAAAACGCTAAACATTTGGAGTAGGTGAAGTGCAGTTATTCGCTGGTGTGCTTTCGGCATTTGTAGGTAATGCTGCTCTTGATGGTCAACCGTAGCGCAAAAGTTGAATTCGCATCAGTGTGGGTTTATCGCATTCTGTGTCTCGGATTTGTTTCAATAGTTGTGTGTCGTCAATGTGATTCACGTGTTCATTAACAAACTTGAATAAATTAATACTGAAATATGCAATTAATCGTTTTTATTTTCCCGTGTTGACCTGAGGTACTGAAGTAGGTGAGCAGATCGGTAGCTACTATGTCTCTATTTTCCAACCTGTTCTATCATTTCTCCTTCTGTGTTTCTTCCGCTCTGAATTTTCCTTTTCCTCTTCCACTATGAGGATTAAACCCCTCACTACGGATACGGGGGGGGGGAAGCTCCTGACGCCACCCCTTCCTCGTTTCGTGACATAACTCTATAACTAAAATTCTAATCAACACTATAATGATAACACTAATTACAAACAAGTCACAGTACCGCGTCCCCTTCAAGGCGATGAGCAAGTTATCACAGGGGGAGTCGAGGGGGAGGACCAGTACTAATTCCCCCACCCGATGGAGAGCCACCTCCCCCCAGGGCGTGTCCCTCAGCAAGTTTGACGAGGTCATTACCACCAGCCGACGAGGCTGTCGCCAGGGCAACATGCGGGCTACGATCGCCGCATCGCGACCTGCACGGCACAAGTACGGCTGATATCAAAAGGAAAAAATATTCAAGCACGGGACAGAGATCTGAAAAAAGGAGGAGTCTCATGTCTACGAAAGAAATGGGGTGGTATGACTCTGCGGCGAGGATGTAAATAGTGTGTTGAAAAAACGTAGGTGATGGACGAGAAGCAAAATGGCACAAGAAGAAAATGTGAAAGTTCGGAACAGAAATGTGAAAAGGAGGAATTTGATTCCTTCGAGAGAAATGGGTAGTGTGGCATTGCGAAAAGGAAGCAAATTTAGTGTTGAAAATTCATGCGTGGTGGATGAGGGGCAAAATGGTGATCTAGGGCTTCAAAATGCCAAAGATGCGGGCAGCTGTGCATAATAGGTACTGTTGATGGGAGCAACTTATCATATTTTTCAAATTAAGGTGATATGAAGCGTACATCTTGCCATAAAAATGTTTATGCTTGTCTGAAGGGAAACATTTGAAATCGATCCCCAAGATGTCATTGAGTCTAGGACTGAAACTGTCCGGTTCATTTTTCAAACTCGGACCGCCATCAGGTGCAAAACACATTTCTGAGAACCCCGTATTTTTGATTTGGATAGTCACCATGTGTAAAACTCTTTACTTATTTCTCCCTCATTTTTACCCGAAGGTTTTATCATGGTCAAAATGCTTCATACGATTCTCACCTTACAAATGATCAATCACATTTCGGTACAATTTCAAATATTGCGCTATGTATAAATTCTAAATTGTGCACATGGCGACGAGTGATCACATTCATCTATGACGCTGCAATACCAAATCAAGTCTTTGCACAAAAACTCCTACAAAATCTCCAACTGGAATGTCACACAAAAGCAATTTCTCTGTCCTCTACCTCTAAAGCTCTGTCATTTTCGATTCGATTACGGATCACTATCTCTAACTCAGATTTTATCAGGTTTAAGACCCCACACTTACCTCGCTCTACAATCAACATCTTCCAGTCGAGCAACCCAGATGTCATTGCCATTCCACTCACCGGTCCATATCATCTAGTTAGGCAGCCATCAAGTTGAAGCCTCACCATTCATCTGTCCATATTTTTCAGTCAGGGTGCTTCAGTCTAAGCCCCTTTACTCACCGGTCCTTATTATCCAGTCAGGGTCCATATCCATCGACGCATCGGCCGCTAGTTGGGCCAAGTCCTCCAAGTTGGGGCAGCTAAGCGTCAAGTCCTGCCAGTCTACGTAGCAGGCACCCGCAGCCTGCAACTCGCCTCTTAGTGCAGGCCAGTCTGCTTGCCGCTGTTCAGGGCTGCTTGCGTTCAATTCTATAACGCGGGTACGCAAGGCGAGTAGGTCACTGTAACAGGCCATAGTATCAGAAAAGTCGTTGATGAGAATAGGCAGTTGGCATCAAATGATTTTTAGCTTTAGGTCATCGTTATGTGCAAATGGGAAACACCTGTTATAGCTTATTGGACACAGCAACAAACAAACAAATATCGGTATCTAAGGATGTTTTATTTCTAATCAAGCCTGATACATATCACCTATTACATTGGTTTCTCAAATGCCTTATGACTAACGCCAGAACGCCATGACCGTTTCACGCGGTCAAGACCAATACCAATTTCAGACACTTATGTAGATTGGGGTATTGTGCTTTGAGTTTTTTCCCCTATACCCAACGGAGAAAATCGCAACACAGTGCCGGGATTCGAAACCTCGACACCTCCACGGAAGGGCGGGTTCTTTAACCACACGGCTACTACGAGCACACGAGGCACAGCAACAAGAGGCACAACACAAAGAGGCATAGCCTTAAGGGACACAGCAGTAAGAGACACAGCCCCAAGGGACACAGCAGTAAGAGACACAGCCCCCGGGACACAGCGGTAAGAGACACAGCCCCAGGGGACACAGCAGTAAAGGACACAGCCCCAGGGGACACAGCAGTAAGAGACACAGCCCCAGGGGTCAAAGCAGGGAGAGACACAGCTCCAGGGGACACAGCAGTAAGAGACACAGCCCCAGGGGACACAGTAGTGTGAGACACCCCCAGGCCAGTCTCACCTCACGTTCTTGAGAGTATCATTGAAATCATCAGTGAGGGGCAGCTCCCATATTCGAGACCTGTGAAATAAAAGACTGTCATTCCAATGCAAATATTGACGTGAATCTCTGTTAACCCACTCATGAAGTGTGTTCTATGTAATGAAAAGACACTATATAACACAATTCCATAATGAACACTATAATTAACCTTACACAGCTGTTGTTTTTCACAGAATTTATTACATGGTGAGGGATAGGATGTAGTGCAAAAGAAATTGCTGTGTACATAACATTTACATATGATGAACAGCAGAACAAATTTCCTTTGAAGTGACGTTAAGAAAAGATGTATCGAAAAGAGGACATTGTTTAAGAACACAAATTTCAACTAACTTCAAATTTAAATTAGTCAGGTATCGTCTCCATTTGAGCCGTTACAACGCTCCGGGTTGAGGGAAATTGTGCACAAGGAAATCAAAATTTGACTCTAATGTGTGCGAAACTTACCAAAATAACAACATGAAAGAGGAGAAGTAAAATTAAGTAAAACTGTAAATTGTGCTTTTACAATACCTATTCCAGCTTTCCATCTCTAATATTAAAAAACAACAGAAATTTCAAATCGAAGACTTTTTTGCTGACACCCGGTTTAATTGGCGGCTTGCCTTGTTAAGGACTTTCATATTTTGATTTACTATTTTGATGTTTTCATCACATACTACAATCGTTGACTTGTGTCATGCTTCATAAAATTCCTCCCAAGCTTGTTTCTATAAACAGGAGGTGTGGTGTAGAAACACACCTTGTGCATAAACTCCACGTTCCCCGAACTCTATTCTAATTAGTGCTTTCATCCTTCCTTTTTTGGTATGCTTATTTTTGTTGGAGAGGTTCAAATTTAGTTTAATCTAACCTTGCTTCTTTCAAATCTAAACAAACACACGCCGTGCCTCATACTCAACTCTTGTACCTGTCCCAGCTTCAACTCTGGTACTTGTCAAAGTTTCAATTCTGGTACCTGTTCCACTCTACTCTGGTACCTGACCCAGCTTAACTCTGGTACCTGTCTCAGCTCAACTCTGGTACCTGTCCCAGCTCAACTCTGGTACCTGTCCCAGCTCAACTCTGGTACCTGTCCCAGCTCGACTCTGGTACTTGTCTCAGCTCAACTCTGGTACTTGTCCCAGCTCAACTCTGGTACCTGTCCCACCTTCAACTCTTGTACCTGTCCCACCTTCAACTCTAGTACTTGTCCAAGTTTCAACTCTGGTACTTGTCCAAGTTTCAACTCTGGTTCCTGTCCCAGCTCAACTCTGGTACCTGTTCCACTCTACTCTGGTACCTGTCCCAGCTCAACTCTGGTCCGTGTCCCAGCCCAACTCTGGTGCCTGTCCCAGCTCAACTGTGGTGCCTGTTCCAGCTCAACTCTGGTACCTATCCCAGCCCAACTCTAGAACCTCTTCCAACTCAACTCTGGGACCTGTCCCAGCTCAACTCTGGTACCTGTTCCACTCTACTCTGGTACCTGTCCCAGCTCAACACTATTACCTATCCCAGCTCAACTCTGGTACTTGTCTTAACTCTGGTATTTCTCCAAGCTTAACTCTGGTGCCTGTCTTAACTCTGGTACTTCTCCAAGCTCAACTCTGGTACCTGTTTTAACTCTGGTACTTCTCCTAGCTCAACTCTGGTACCTTTCCCAGCGTGTGTGTCTCTCCTCCTCCTCCTCCTCCTCAGTTCGGACGCCCTGCTTTTGAAGCACGACCAGAATTCTGTTCAGTTCCTCTTGCTTCATTCTATTGTAGTCTTCGTCCTCCTCAAGGTATTCGAGCGTTACAGTTTTATACCTGAGGGGGTGTCACATTTACTGGAAGGTTCATTTGCAGCGTAACGAGGGTATTTTTCAGCTGCCTTTCATGTGAATAAAGGTAGGGAATTGTGATGATTGAGTTGCAGTTATGTCGTGGTGCCTAATGGTGGTATATATCGAGTTGGTATAATGGTGGTATGAATATATTCTCCTTAACGAGAATATATTCATTGGCGAGCAAGCAAATGTTCAAAGTCTCAACACTGGAAGAGTGTCCTACGTATACAGGAACTACACACCCCCTAAAAAACAACTGATCAGCTTCTGTCGTACCGTCACTTTGAGCTAGGTTACAAATGTGATTGGGTCCATAGTGTTACCATGATAAAGAACAACACTACACTAAAGTTCAGTCCCTGACCGGGGAGATGGCGGTGCTAGCGCTAATTTCTTATTAGTTCTAACTCTCTTCACCCCAAATTAAAGCTGAAACCATTGAAAGTCCTGAACTACTTGAACAAGAGCACTTTTCTTTCAAATCACCCTAATATGCCGAGCAAGTAGAAAATATACAGAAATAAAAATCTATACATGCATGCAACGAGGTGTCACTACGTCGAAAACTAGTTTATAACCTGCGGGATGGCGGTGCTAGATCCAACACCGCGTTGGTGACGGACTGCCATGCCCCCAACGGCACGTCCTCCAAGAACATCTCTACGGGAGGCCTCTCAGGAAGCTGCACAGCACCCTCGCCTCCGTCAACATTCACCAACGTCATGCGTACCTCTGAAACGTGGTTCAACAAGCTGGTGAATGGGTCAACAAGCTGGTGAGTGGGTCAACAAGCTGGTGAGTGGGTCAACAAGCTTGAGAGAAGGTCAATAAGATAGTGAGTGGGTGAATAAGGAGGATAATGGATCAAAAACGTGATTTGCTTCCATTAAGGAGGTAATTCAAAATTTATCAACAAAATTTAGAATGGTTATACGAATGATTAGGTCAAATGCAAGCGACCACTACTGAATTTTATGTACTTTGGATGACTCGTACATAGGTTCTAAACAAAGAATGTTAAAATTAAGGTATTGTTCAAAAGAATGTGATATAACGGTAACCTTTTAATTCAAGAGTATGTAGATATCTATAGACACTTTTTTCAAGGGTGACGATAGTGGAGAAATTATGTTCATTTTTTATTGCGTTGTTGCCATTAAACTTACATGTGCGCTATTAATAGCACTTTCACTTCTGTCTGTGATTAATTCCATTCAAAAACCCTGCTTTCACAACATTTAATTTGTCCCAGCTGGACAACTTATTTACAACAAAAAATATATCATGCGCTATAACTTCGGGAGCTTATTTTGTTCCAGCAGGCAATGCGATGTTCCATTGTACTAGACTTAAGAAACATTCTACCTCTGTATCACCTGTGGTAAATAAATTGTTTACATTCTTTAAATTGTTTATTTCATGCGCTATAACTAAGGGACCTAATTTTTGTTCCAGCATGCAATGTGACCTCTCCCGACTCGAAATTAGGAAAACCTGCGTCTTTGGAAGCACAATTTATGCTGGTTGGCAGCTACGGTACTCACTGAGGGAACCGCAGGCGTTCAGCACCTTGAGCTGCAGCGGAGCCGTCAGCGTGATATCCAGCTCCGTACTGGCCGTGACAGCTGCAGCGAGAGCAGTCACCCCTGAGGTGCTTGAAATGGTCCCGTAGAAGTACGTCAACGTGCACCTGCCATTGAGTGCAAGTCTGATCCGCTGTACAGCACAGTTTTGATCATTAGCAGCAAACCAGTTTGTGTGGAAGTCCGCCCAAGATGTTATGTAAAATACCTTGTGAGGATATCGCATAAAAACTTGAGGTGTGGTAGAAAAATGCAGTCATGTTTTGTAATAATGTCTGAGTTGAGAGGATGTCATAGCTCTTCAGTAGGTGAGCGTAAAATTGAACGCACGATAGGACTGAATTTCATTCAACATACGACTTGAAAGAACAGTCTGTTCAAAATAGCTGCAGGGAAATGGCGTCTAATTGAGTAGTTATTTTTGGTAGTACGTCAGAGATACAATGCATGCCGTCGAGCTCAGAACAGCGAGGTGAGCTTTCGAGCCAAATACTCACACTAAAAAATTCATTTTTAAAAAAGGTGTTCCCAGGAAATTGTATCAGTACGTTGTTAGTAGGAAAATGCGGCTAAAATTTGTTCGTTAGAAACTGGTTGTCACGGGATAAGGTTCGGTCCTACCCCTCATTAATTTGCATTAACAAGGAGACCGAGTTCTCGATATGGAGGGGCTT